>JAULLG010300235.1:0-11953 GCA_035668355.1 Sarracenia leucophylla
AGCCTAAAAAGTTACTAGTTTTGTTTAAACAAAAATATGGTGACCACATTAAAGTATTACATGATATAATTGTTACGATTGTGTACAAAAAATTATATTTTTAATTTTATTATTTAATTTAATTTCTAAATAAAATTTGTTTTTTTATTTTTATAAAAATCTTAATGAATAACGTATGTATTTTATTATTTAATTAATATTATATATGAGTATTTTTTATTCTATATAATAATTAATTAATATGCAAAAACATGATTTATACACAGAAGACCGGATGTCGGTTCTTAACAAACATTATGCCCTGAAAAAAAAGGTAATTTTTTTATAAGTCCTACTTTTCTAGAGTGTTTATCAATAAGGACCAAAAAAATAACAACTAATACATAAATCCTATTTTGAGATGAAATGACCTGTGTGCCCTCAAAACCACCCGCGCATAGCAACGGCTGGGTTCCTTTGAAATGGAATGAAAGATTTGGTGTGATCATCAATCCACGAAAAATCAGCAACTTTCAAAAGAGCAATACGCGGAAAATCTGCACGATTTCAATTGAAATCGATCAAAGAGGAGAGATGAAAGATATCGGCAAGGGCGCAGTGCAAAATCAATCCGCGAATCCGAGATATAGTCTGCGCAAAAGAGAGAGTGAGGATAACACGAAAGCCATCGGTAAGGGCTCCTCTTCTCCTTGGGTCACCTCTCTCCGACGGGATGAACTGATTATATAGACGGGCTCCTCTTCTCCGTCGGTCACCTCTCTTCTCTGTAACTCTAATTAGATATGCTCGTTTGATGTTCTGATGCTCATTGGTATCATACATTCATAGATATGAACTGATTTTCTAGATATGAACTAATTTTCAGTTTTTATTCTCATTTTCAACCTTTTTCGTATCATACCTGTGATGCTCATTTTTCTGATTTTTATCTGAAAAATTAGTTCAAAATCAGATATGCTCATTTGGTGTTGTGATGCTCATTGGTATCATATATGTCTAGATATGAACTGATTTTTAGTATTTAATTTCATTTTTAACCATTTTCGTATCCTACATGTGATGCTCATTTGTCTGATTTTTATCAGAAAAATCAGTTCAAAATCATATATGCTCATTTGGTGTTGTTATGCTCATTTTCATCATACATTTATAGATATGAAATTATTTTCAGCATTTATTCGCATAGCTCGTTATAGTCCTTTTCAGCATTCATCCTCTTTTATCACTCAATTTTATGGATTTCCCCCCTTTTACTGCTTATACACACATTTTCTGATTAAAATACTCATTTTCTGCATTCATGTTCTTTTTGTGTCCCAAAGTTTATTATAAAA
The DNA here is from genome assembly GCA_035668355.1 of Sarracenia leucophylla. Taxonomy (NCBI): domain Eukaryota; kingdom Viridiplantae; phylum Streptophyta; class Magnoliopsida; order Ericales; family Sarraceniaceae; genus Sarracenia; species Sarracenia leucophylla. The sequence continues at coordinate 1,335 of JAULLG010300235.1, forward strand.
TTTTGTGTTTGTTGTAACAATTGTTCTGCACATTGTGATGCTCATTTTCATCCACATTTGTTGTAACAATTGTTCTGCGCTTCAGCATTTATTCGCATTGCTCATTGTAGTCATTTTCTGCATTCATCCTCTTTTATCACTCAATTTTATGGATTTGCCCTTCTTTACTGCTTATACTCACATTTTCTGATTAAAATACTCATTTTTTTGCATTCATTCTCTTTTTGTGTCCCAAAGCTCATTTGCAATTTTTTGTTTGTTGTAACAATTGTTCTGCACGTCCCGACACACATTGCCCTCGAATTTGCTGCACATGGTTTTCATTTAATATTGTTGACTTGTAGACACTACAAGGAGAAAATTGCCGTGCTTCAAAAAGAAAAGGGTCGATACAACCAAAAACTCGAGAAGGATGCCTGGAATAAATAAATCTACTACTAACTACAAACCGTTTCGGTCCCATATGGTCGGGATCGTAAAGTTGTTAGAAGATTTTGAGCTACGGAATGAACATATAAAGGTGATGAGGAAGACGCCATTTTGGTATTTGATAAACAGTTTGCGTGGGGGCAGATTTCCATCGTCAAAGTGCCGTAAAAATGACTCCGTGGTTACACGACTCATATCAACATATGACCCATTTTTGAACATGTTTGTTCTAGGCGAGAAGGCAGTAGAGTTTACAAAAGACGATGTGAAGCTGATATTTGGGATTGCGTGTGGGAATGAAAAAATGAACTTGAAGTCCAAAAAAGTTGAGAACACAGGGTTTGTATCACGAAGAAGTATCATCAAAGAGAGATCATCAATGCCAGTTTTGAGAACAATATTGACTGATACATTGAAAGGTAAAACAAAAGATGACGTGGAGGATGCGATAAGAACACTATGTCTTATCTTGTTTTTTGAGTTGTTTTTCTCAACAATGGCGACCTCAGTAGGTTTAGCATATTTAAAATACATGGAGGATTTAAATACAATGATGAAATATGATTGGGCTGAAGCAATACATTCTACCCTAATGACATCTATCAGAAACAATTACCAAATGCCTCAGAAGGTAACAGGATGTGTTATGGCACTATTGGTAAGATGTTTAAATTTCAGTTAATCAAAGTTGGGATTCATATATCTTTGTTGTAGAAAGTAATCAAAACTCATTTCATTTGCAGTATTGGCTCTGTGAGCACACTACACTAGTTGAACCAGACGATGAAGAGTTTCCAAGGTTTTTGAAATGGGACTTGCCGATACTCGAAATGAGGTTAAAGGATATCTCACTCACCTCTTTATCGAAACAAATGGTAAACAAATGCTCTCTTAACAACTACTATTTGATGTGCACAATACCTTGGTTCTTGATTATTGTGGTATGTCACATTGATGCTTTTCCGGTATGCTTATGACAGCAAATGATCATGTACGATGTAGCAAATGAGCATGTACAGGAAATGAGCAATTCAGTACACTTCATTATAGGAAATGATCATTATAATGTGGCTGTCATTTTTCATATGCTTAGTCCCATGACAACAAATGCCTAGTCCTATATTGCAAGACTTCCTATATTGCAATATAAGACTTCACATGGCAGCAAAACAGAAGCATCATTTGCTTAATAAAAAAAAACGATGCATCATTTTTTTATGTAAAACAAATCTTTACCTTTAGTTTTACAATTTCTCAATTAAGTTAAAGTGTAATTCTCATTTTGACATCAAAATTTTGGAGTTAAAAGTCTAATGCTGAATTTTTTTTATAGCAAATTAGTAAAAATCAGCAAAGTGTAGAATTTTTAATGCTGAACATTTGTAAAAATCAGCAAAGTGTAGAAGTTTAAATGCTCATTTGCTGCCAGAAAATGAGCAAAATGAGTATCTTCCATTATAGGAAATGAGCATTATGGTGCTTGAATCTCAATGCTCATTTGTGAAATGAGCACAATACCTTTCGTAAAAAAATTCAAGATATATACTCATTTTCTACAAATGTTCTCCTCGTTTACTGCATAATTATCTTCGCAAGTTCTCCTAATTTTATGCACATTTTCATCCCATTTTCGTTTTCTATATATTTTCAAAACATTTAATCGTATTCTACACATATTCTACATATACTCATTTTCTACATATTTTGAGGACATATAGTCATTGTGTACATATTTTATCCTCAATTACTGCAGTTTTTTTCTTCTCATTTTGTCCTTATTGTATGCACATTTTCAGCCCATTTTCATTAACTACATATTTTGAAGACATATAATCATTTTCTACATGTTTTCAACATGTACTCATTTTCTACACATTCTCGAATACATATACTCATTTTGTACATAATTTTGCCCTCATTTATTGCATACTTTACTTCACATTTTGTCGTCATTTATGCACATTTTCACTATATTGTTGTAGGTGCGACGAGGGGCGCTAACTGCAACCAATCTCGAAAACAAAAGATTAATGAGGAAATTGGAACGGCTTAGGAAGAGAGAAATGAAAAAAACGCGGCGCGATGAGGATGACCAAGAAGCATATGTTCCAATGGAAAATGTTTTTCAGACAATGGATTTGGGTGCAGATATAGCAAACATAGATCACAATTGCTTCAAAACAACAACAAAAACTGGACAAGCAATTCCCAATCTTTGCACAGACATAATTACTCTCCCAGCTTTGAATTTATGTAATGACAAAACGCCTCAGAATGATGATCTTGCAAATGGGGGTGCACCAACAAATGATGATGGAGCTGAGCATGAGGATGGATGTGAGCACAATGATGGATTTGAGCACAAGGAAGAATTTCAGCACAAAGATGGATGTGAGAAGGAACCAGATAAAACTGAAAAAGACTCGGCAAGGTTGAGTATAATGCAACAACAAATAGACACCCTTCAGAATATGCTGAGGCTTCATAACGATGAGATCATTGCATTGAAGGCGACTGTTGCAGCACAAAATGAAGAAATACAAGACCTCCGATGCATGTTTAATGAGAAGCATATACATGATCTCACACAAGCAGCTAGACGAGTGGAATGAGGATTTTGGGGTAGATCGGCAACACGACAATGAGGGTATAGTTGAAACTGATGAAGGAGATCCAAAGTTGGAAAAAAATGCTCAGGCTAATTCCATGGTCCAACGTCTCAAGCAGAAAAATAGAAAGAGTAACAAATTACCAGATTACACATATGAGGGCCTGAAGCCAAAATCAAAGAGACAGAAGAAGGTGACAACAAACACGTTGCCAGTGCCGATACTTAACGTGGAGGATGCTCCAGTAATTGATGAGCATATGAGTCAAAAAATAAAGCCAATTAGGTCACTCCTCGAATTGCCAGTATTTCTTTTGTTGCCTGAAATTGACCAAAATAAGATTATGGATATATGGAGAACCGAGGAGTACAGGTACGTGTTAATATGTTTAAAGCGTAGCTTTCAGTTATAATTCGATTTTGTTATGCTCATTACTATCATACATTGCTCATTGTAGATGTATCCTCATTGACTGGTTATATACTCATTTTCTGAGTATTTTCTCATTTTATGTCTATATCCTCATTTTGTGTTTATTAGATGCTTGTTTTAACATATACTCGTGATGCTTAGTAGTGTAATAATGCTCACTTTCTCATCTGCTTTTGACAGCAAATGAGCATGTACAATGTAGCAAATGAGTAAATCATCATTATTACTTGGCTGTCATTCTTCATATTGCAAGACTTCCTCATTTTCTGTCAATATCTGCATGTTGTGTTTATTAGCTGCTTGTTTTAAGATATACTCATGATGATATTATAATTTTTTTTGTAGTACATGTATGTGGACAGGAGATGAGCAGCAGACATTAATATACACGAACGACATCGGAGCATTGTTAATGGAATCGGAAATATCAAGCTGTGTAAGTATAAAGCAAAAATGTTGTTAGTATTTTGAGCTAAGTAAATGACATGAATATTTTATATATTCAAAACAATTTACAGGTTATAGATGCCTTCGCTGAAATTTTAATGAGACGGCAGTCTGTAACTAAACCAAATCCGAATGAAGATGATTTACATAAGATACCCGTCGACAAGGTTTTCATATTTTCAAGTCTAACATATGTAAGTTATAATCTCATCCATGTATTATATAATGTGAAAAAAGTTTTATATAAGCATTGTATTGATCCTCATTCGCCTAATACTCATTTTATTTTATTGCAAAACAGCAACTTCTGAAGGGTAAGAACATCGATGAGCGCACGAAGCGACTTAGTAAATCATTGGAAGCGTCAAAATTTTGTCGATACCTCATTTTTCCACTGTACCATGCAAACCACTGGACAATTCTTATTGCTGATATGGAGACAAAGAGTTGGTATCACTACAACTCGTTAAAGCCAAGGGGGCATGATCCACATCTCAGTATAGCAGCAGAACTGGTATATTCGTGACATTTTAATTACAACTAATATTGGTTAAATATTATATTTCTACATTAATTAACTTCAAATTTGAAATGCAATATAATACAGAAAAGTTATATGGATCACTACTTGACAAGCGTACCAACCTTTGTCCTACTCACACAAGATTCTGATAATGCGATCATATCAGTAAATGTGTGTCCACAGCAACAGGCGGACTCGTAAGTACAAATACAGGCATGTTTTATTTATAAATGGTTTTTCCAAAATTATAATACGGAATTATTATTTACAGGTTGGATTGTGGTGTCATTGTGTGCTACATCATGGAGCAGTATTCATTGGCCGAGTTAGTGGACAGCACATTCACGAGTCAACAATGTCGACTTCTACGTGCAAAATTGATACATGAATTCATTATGGATCCCCATAGATCGTGGAACAAGACAAATAAGGGCTCTACTACAATGGGGTTTGTTCAACTCCAAGAAAAAATCATTTTACGACAGTGACTCTAGTGTGAAAATGATAAGGCGTTGAGTATTTTTTGTATTTTGTCTACAACAAAATACTCATGATCTAAAAGGTTTTTGTTCATATCCCCATTTTTGTGTCGCGTATTTATGAAATGCTCATTTTTGCCATGTAGAATTGCACAGCTGGGAGAAAAAGAAGAAAGTTCTAGAGAGAAAAGAAGTTCATTTGAAGTGGCAGCAGAAAGTTGAAACTGATGCAAATCCAAAAGTTGCTACAAACGCAAAAGCTTGAAGCTGCTGCAACATTTATTTTGTTTTATTTCTCATTCGATGGCCATTTTGTGCAATGTTTCAAGTTCATAAGAAATTTGGGAGGATGTGACTAAATGTAGTGTTTGTAATGCAATGAGAGTTTTCATCTCTCAACAATGTTTGGGCACAATGACAAGAACTATGCTTGTGGTGATGATTCTCAGATTGTGTTTTTGTTACTATGATGCTTTCCTGGTTTGCTGATTCTTATTATTTGTGTTCTTGATTATTGTGGTTTGTCACATTTATGATTTTCTGATATGCTTATGACAGCAAATGAGCATGTACGATGTAACAAATGAGCATGTACATGAAATGAGCAATTGAGTATATTACATTAGTTATGCTCTCATTCAGTATATTAGCAAATTCAGCATCATCAGGTTAATAAAAAAATGATGCACCATTTTTTTATGTAAAAGAATCTTTAGTTTTAGTTTTACAAGTGTAATTCTAATTTTTATGTAAAAAAATCTTCAGTTAAAGTGTAATTCTCATTTTGACAGCAAAATTTTGGAGTTAAAGTGTAATGCTGAATTTTTTTATAGCACATTAGTTATGCTCTCATTTTGACTGCTATTGCTCAATTTTTGAATGCTCAATGCTCAATGATCAGGTTTTCCTCTTGCTCAATATATTTACATATTAGCTCTTTATTGATCAGCGGCTTTTTTAATGCTCAATTTTGGTTTTTTTTGCTGTCAAATATTTACATATTTGCTCTTTATTAACTGCTCAATGCTCAATGATCAGCGGCTTTAAAGTGTAAAAATTATGCTCTCATTTTTTTACTGCTCAATGCTCAATTTTTCGCAGTGTAAAGTCTATAAGTGTAAAAGTCTAAAATCTCATTTGCATATTATTATTGTTCAGCAGAGTATAAAAGTCATAAAGGTATAAAAATGAGCAAAGTGTAAATTACATAATCAGTATCTTTGAAGCCTAAATGGTCCTGGTCAGTCTTTCAGTTGAAGTCTAAATGAGCAAAATCAGTTGCTTTAAAAGTCTAAAGCCTAAATGAGAAAAATCAGTCTAAGTGTTGAAGTCTAAATAGTGTTGAAGTCTAAATTGTCATTGTCTGAATGCTCATTGTCAGTCTAAGTGCTCATTGTCTAAGTGTTGAAGTCTAAATGCTCATTGTCTAAATGCTCATTTGCTGTTTAAAAGTCTAAAACCATTACATTTGACAGCAAATGCATTAGCGGAAAATGCATTTGACAGCAACACCCATGGAGAAAATTCATTTGACAGAAAATGTATTGTTGTTTTGATGCATTTGACAGCAAAACCCATTGATTTTGCTCATTGATTTTGACAGCAAAACCCATTTGACAGAAAATGTTGACAGCAAAACCCATTGATTTTGACAGCAAAACACATTTGACAGAAAATGTTGTTGTTTTGAAGCAATTGTGATCCATATTTGCTATATCTGCATTTCAAATAAATCTGTGCACATGTTGTGCAGAAATTAAAACATTGGCAGCAACCAATTGTGCACAACTTGAATGCACAACTTAAAACATTCAAAATAATTCAAGTTAAGCTTTAGATCATATAACCATTGGCAGCAACCATTGCATTTGACAGCAAATGCAATAGCAGAAAATGCATTTGACAGCAACACCCATGGAGAAAATGCATTTGACAGAAAATGTATTTGCAGAAAATGCATTTTGCAGAAAATGCATGTATTTGACAGCAACCATTGCATGATGGATTTTGCACAAAATGTGCATAAATTGTGGAGAATTGACATAGGCATTTTCTACACAAAAGAAGTTGGAGTTTATGCTCATTTGCTGCACCAATTGTGCACAACTTGAATGCACATTTTCAGCACAAATTGTGCACATGTTGTGCAGAAATTAGTTAGTGTACATATGCTCATTTGCAAAGTGTAGAGGTCAAAATGCTCATTTGCATTGTAACTTCATATTTACTATTGCTCATGACAACAAATACAACAAGCAAAAACTTTGCGTAATGCTCATTTTCCTCATGACAACCAATGCAAAAGTAAAAATCTGCAAAATGGTCATTTGCATATTTACTATTGCTCATCAAAGTCTAAAAGTATAAAAGTATAAAATGCTCATTTTTTGCTCAATTTTTACTGCTTTTGCTGATTTTAGCACTCATTTTCTACGAGTGGTTACTTAATAATCCTCATTTTCTGCAATATGTAATTCAAGTTTCATAAATCGATACTTATTGTAATTCAATGGCAATTACACAATAAATTGAAAAATGAATGATTTCATTTCCATTATTTGTCATAGCAACAAAGTTGATTTCCAAAATAAAATTTACAAGGCCTCGTTGCATGATTTCCTATTGTGGTTACCAACTTTTCCACACCTACCACATTTGATTTGTCTGACTTTCTCACCAGCTGATGGGATCCTCTTCTTCTTAGGTCGGCCGGGTTGCTTCTTAGATAGAGGAGGAAGAATAAAATCAGTCAGTTCATTGCTATTTTCTTTCCAAATTGTAGGCACGGGATGAATGCAAGAACCATACGCATTTTTATAACTTTTAACATGGTAATACTCGTCCACATAGTCATTCAAATCTTTACCACTCTTTTGCACTGCAGCTACAACATGAGCACATGGTATACGGTTAAGTTGCCACATACCACATGAGCATGTGTGTCTAACCAAGTCAACCACAACAGACGGTGAAGAATGGACCTCATAAACTCCATCACCTGATAAACTAACAATCCATGTCCGCGAATCATTGAAAGCATTGTTAAGTTTCTCATCAATTGCGGGACATACAACAGAAGTCCATTTCATTGCCATCTCCCTCCGAGTCGCAATCTGGTGCATCAATCTCATACGTATAGAATCAAGCATAGCAGTGATCGGCAAGTGGCGCTCTTCTCTGATCCAATTATTGAAAGATTCTGCAGCATTAGAACTTGTTTCACCGTAACGACATCCTTTAAAATGCGCATTACTCCAATGCTCAAGTGGTAAATCAGCAATAAAATCTTTTACTTTACTACTTCCCTCATCCAGCAGATCCTTAAAGCAACCATTGAATGCATCTATAGTAGGGGCATATGCACATTTCTCGAAATAGTGCACCATCTTCTCCCTATATGAATTCAAACGCCCACGCAAGTTATTCCTCAGATTTCTCTTCAAGTGTTGTAAACAGTACCCATGGTGAGCAGTAGGGAAAACTGTACTGACAGCGTCAAGTAACCCCGGATTACGATCACTTAAGAATGTGATTTCCCGAAATGGATTAACAATGGACGACAATTGGTGCACAAACCATCGCCAATTATCCTTATTCTCGGCGTCAACAACTGCATGACATACAAGGAATAATCCTACAAATCGCATAAAATAAAAAACCAAAAATCAGATTTCAAAGTGTGACATATACTTGAGTATAATAAAATGCTTTAAATACTCATTTTCTGAAGTACCTACTTTACAAATGAGCAACACATTTGTATATTTACTATTGCTCATGACAACAAATACAAAATGTAAAAATCAGTAAATTAGTTATGCCCAAAGCAGCAAATGCTCATTTTTTGCAGGCATGATACTCATTTTCTACATGTGGTAAATTTATAATCCTCATTTTGTGTAGTTATTACTTCGTATTCCTCATTTTCTATAATTAGCAGTTTCTAATCCTCATTATCCTGCAATAAAAATTTGCCTTTAAGTTTGTACACAAAATGAGTATATAACCGGAAAATGAGTATATAATCAGAAAAGAGTATATAATCAAGATATGTAAGACACACCTTGATTCCCATCATTTGTTGTTGCAGATAATAAAATCCCCTTATATCTACCCTTCAAAAATGTACCATCAACAAACAATAGATGATGACAATGATTGAACCTGACTATGCACGCTTCATATGTGATAAAAAGCCTCTTGAAATGATGGGTCAGTGAATCACAATCCAACACAACAAGACTACCAGTATTAGTCGACATCATCGCATCAACGTACCACCAAAGTTGATCAAATGACAATGAAAATTGACCATGTATATCCCCCATTGCCTTCTCAATAGCCGTATAAGCTTGCTGATAACTAATTTCTAATCCATAATTCGAATTGAATTTTGACACTACATCAATTGGGCGCTTCAATGGTTTTGATCGAACTACATCACTAATCAACCCGGCAATCAAATCGGAGGTCATGCGTTTATTCTTTGAAGTTCTCACTGCTGAACCACATGTATGAATATTCTCCAACTTCTTGATGTAGAAATATCTATTAGATGGTAAGGCCCTAGCATGGACAAACCACCCACAACCACTCTCTTTAAACTGGCAACGCGCGATCACTCGAACTGAATCATTCTTGACATATACGAACTGGAAACCACACTCAACAACATACTTGCATAACACAGTGCGAAATTGTGTAGCACCTCCTTCAAATTTTTGACCCACAGAATGTATACCATTTGCCCAAGGGGCCGACATTAATACCTTCTCTGGATGTGAGACCAAGGAAGACATAATCTCTTGGCTTTTTTCATACTCTAAATTCCACTGGATTTGAGCTTCATCGCAACCAATATAATCAGAATCAACACTACACTGTCCATTACGCGTATTTTGTAACTGCGAGCCACTATTACAATCCTTTACTATGACGTCAACTTGTTTAATGCCATTTGAATCAACGACTAAAAGTATTGAACTTAAGTCATCATCATTCTCCAACATACAATTAAAGTAACCGGCAATAGAGTACCGTGATGACAGAGTGTGAATATCAATAGTATTTCACTTTGCATGAATAGCCCGGGTCAATGTATCAAACGTCTAATTACGGTTCATCTTAATGACGGCAGTAATGCCATTGTATTGGCACATTAAAAGCAATGATGTGTCCATTTCCAAATAACCAAAAATGTATCTGCAAAGAAACATGAATAAAATTAGTAATCATAAATCTTAGCAAGTAAGCGTGCAATGGCATAAAATGATCAATCATAAAATTTATACAAGTAAAAACGGCATAAAGTCAATTAATTAAAGTAAAACTAATTCTCATTTTATTCATGAAACATATACTCACGTTTTAACATATACACATGTTTAAGGAAACACACAAAATAGTAAAAAATGATGACATAACTAGGAAAACATCATGTAATCAAGAAATAAGTATATAATGAGAAAATGAGGATTTTAAAAAATGCTTCTTAATTTACGAAATACTTCCTTATTTATATAACTAGAAATCATCAATGCCAATCCAAACTCAAACAACAATAATCAATGACAATCCAAAATGAGCATATGTTAAACAAATGTGTATATAACCAGAAAATGAGGATTTAACATTTTCTTCATATACCAGAAAATGAGTATAATCAGAAAACGAGGATTTAAAAAAAAATCTTAATTTATG
>JAULLG010302423.1:0-11947 GCA_035668355.1 Sarracenia leucophylla
GGAAATTTAAATTAAATTTCCTAAATAATCTCCTAAAATATATCCATGTATATCCCATTGCCTAATTTTGCTATCTAAATTTCCTAAATAATCTCCTAACAAGGCAATGATACCTCATAGGGCCGGCCACCTAGGAATAAATTCCTAGGTGTGCCAAATACCGAAAATACCTCCAAACATTTAATTTAATACCTGGAACGTCCCGACGATAAATCCGACGATCAAATTAAATTAAATAATAATAACTGAAGTTTCGTAAAATCATGTGCATATAATAGGGTTACGTGAGGGATCATGAGGAAGTATAGGACTCGGGCTAACTGCACGAGAAAACTAGACATCCCTAACTCAAGCCCCAAGTTATATCCATTCTCGCACGAACCTGGACTTATTCTACTAATGGTCCTAACTGAACTCCTAGCCATATCTCGATTTTGTGTCTCGAGTTTCCAATTATCATTTACACTATAGTTTATCATGTTTAAGGTATGGATTCCCGACAATCAAATTAGGTTACTGACAACCTGGTTCGAAAATCCTCTTTTCCTCGCAACCGTACCGCTGAACTTATTGATATGCCGGATCGAACGATCCACTGCGCAGGTTTGGCATAATCAAACTTATAAGCATATACGAGGGGGAACTCCTCAACCTAAATCAGACATGGTGTCCGTCAACTGATTATTAACTAGTAGACAAGCAACAACAGTGCCCAACCCACCGATCTTATTGATCGCTCTATAGGGATCTCAGCCATTGGTGATTCAAAGTACTACGCATTACTTGAACATAATTAATCAATCACGTCAGGATTGAGAGTACGTGTAATGCAAGATAATATTGGATGTGAATCAATTCATATAGTCACTATAGAATTGATCATCCTATTAATCCCGCTCAATACACTCTTAGTACACTATGACATCGAGCTCGAACATCAAATTCCAAGATCGAAAATTTGGTCCGTTCAACCTAGCTAAGACCAGCAAATGTAAAGATGTGGTACAATCGTACCAATGGATTGTCCGGTCCATTGTGATTGCGAGCCTACTTGTATATTAGTCATAACCCTTGACCCGATCTTCCCAGCTTCATGTAACGAGTCAAGTACTAGACAAAATATACGGACATAGCATTCACATACCATACATAAAAGATATGAAACAGTAAATGCGAATCAATCTCAAATGTTATTCATTAATAAATCAGGGATCCAAGATAATAAAATACATAAAAGCATGGCTTTTAAGTATACTATCCTAACAAAAACTTGTTTGCATCTTGACATTTTGCTTTTCTATACTCTAGGGCATTTTATACATAGAAAGACAATAAATGGGCAGATTTGAGAAGGTAAACTTGATGAGTTGTAGGCTACTAGCCCTAAAGGTAAATCTCTTATTCCATGAAGATAGCTTCTATCTAAAATTTTCAGTGATTGGTTAGTAATATTTTCCTAGTCTAGCATTAATAGCAATGGGCATCCCCAAGTTCTTCATGGGCAAGGTATCCACTTTGCAATTAAGGATCTCCGCTAAGGAGCTCAGGGAAGTGGATGACACCCCTACTCCATAAATGAGACACTTTGCATAATTCATCTTCTATTCAGAACATAGTTTAAATTCTCTCAAAATGCTTTTGATCATTTTAATTTCAGCTTCTTGAGGTTTAACAAAGATGATGGTATCATCTGCAAACTTCAGATGACCAAGCTTGAGGTTTTGATTTCCAATCACAGTACCACAGATCAATCTCATGTTCAGAGCTTGACTGAGCATTGCATTAAGGCACTCATCCACTAAAGTGAAAATGAGAGGTGATTGGGGGTCACCTTGATGCAAGCCTCTCTGCATCTTCACTGGTCTGGAGGGGGACCCATTGACCAGGATTGAAACTGTAGGACTAGAGATACATTATCTGATCCAGCTGACTCATTTCTTCCCAAAGCCAATAGACTCCATGATTTTGTACAAAAAGTCCCAACTAACACAGTTGTATGTCCTTTGGAAGTCCAACTTGAGTATCACCATTTTTCACGTTTCTCTTTTCCATCAATCAACCACCTTATTGACTATTAGAATGCCATCAAGTATATTTCTCCCAGAGATGAAGGTTGTCTATTTTCTATCAACAACCTGAGCAATGAAATGTTTGAGGATTGGAACAAGAATCTTGGATAGAATTTTATAAATTGATCCTACTAAGCTAATAGGTCTGTAGTCCCTAATAAAAGAGGGTTTTCAGACTTAGGGATAAGGGCTATGAATGTTGAGTTGATAGCTTCTAGAAGCATAGCATTGATATGGAACTCTTTTAGAAACTCTATAAAATCACCCTATATAAGTCCCAGAAAAATTTAAAGAATTTAAGGGAGAAGCCATCTGGTCTAGGGGCTTTTGCTCCTCCACAACTGTTTAGTGCATTGGCTACCTTTACCTCTAAGAATTGAGCTTCAAGTGCAAGGTTACAATTTTGGTTTAGGCTTCTAATTTTGGTGCTTTTAGGCCTTAGTCTGTTACAGGACACATCTGAGAACACATCTGAGAAATGGTTTGCCGCACCTTGTCTAATATCCCAATGATTAGTTAAAGTCTCTCCCCATGCTCGATCTGGCCAATGAAATTTCTCCCATATCATTTAGATGCCAAGGCATGGAAAAAGGCTATGTTCCTACCTCCCAGCCTTAGCCACTACTACCTTGCATTTTTGCCTCCAGATAATCTCTTCCTTCCTATGCACACTCCAAAATGTTGCTTTAAGCTCCTTGATATCATAGGTTCTGTCTCCAAGACAACTATGAATCTCTTCTTCTTTTTCCACCTCCTGAATCCTTTCCTCGGTATCAGTGATACCTTTGTCAATTTTTCGAAATACTTCTGCATTCCACAGCTTTATCTCCCCTTTTAGAGTCTTCAATTTCTGATGTAGTCTAAATCTAGCCCAACCATCCACCCCAGCAGTTCTCCACACCTTGTGAACAAGACCCATAAAGGATTTCATCCCCAGCCATACTTTGAAAAATATAAAAAGTGGAGGGGCCCAATCAAAATTATCATCAAAAAGTAAGTTGGGGCAATGGTCTGAGAAAGACCTTAGCAACCCCATTTGCTGAATCTTGAACTTGTTGAGTCATTCTTGGCTAAGTAAAATTTATGCAGTCTGCTCCATATTGGGGTCTCTTGTAGGTTTGACCATGTGTTGGTTCTACCTAACATGGGGATATCCACTAGCCACAAATCTTCAATCCAACATTTGAAGGCTAACATCACAGAGGTCATTCTAGTATAGGCCTTTCTCTCCCTAGTTGATCTGATTTCTTTGAAATCACCCCCAAGGAACCAAGGATCTTGACAGGATTCTTTTAGGATTTTTAGCTTGTCCCTAACCATCCCTCTTTCAGTTGAAGAATTAGGCCCATAAACGTTGCCTACTACACAATTAATATTCCCTTGAAAGACTCCTTGGAGGATAATGTAGTTCATATCAAGAAAACGCTGGCTTAGCACAAAGCAAGCTCTATCCCATATACATAATAGACCTCCTAATCTTTCATTAGAGTCAACACTAACCCATTCACAAACCCTAACCCCCTAAATGCTTCTAGCAAAGGTTGGGAGAGAGGGATTCACACTTCATTTCTTGAATTAAGATTATCTGGACCTTTCAACTTTTGATTAGTTTTCTCACCATTCTTCTTTTCTCCATCCTCCCAAGACTTCTGACATTCTAGGAAAGAATCCTCATTATTTGATTGAAGCACTCATCCCATTTTTTTTGTCTTGCATTAGCCTTCTCCATGGCCATGGTTGTAGCAGCCAAATGGTCCTCTCTCCCATTATATTGCAGACCCATAAGGTTTCCAATTTCTAGGATTTTCTCAGCCTCTATTCTCAGTACATTATTTCTATTGATAATGTCCCGAGTGGATATGGATGGTTGGACATGAGAGTGGGAAGTATGCTCAGTTATCCCACTCGAGGCCTTCTTCTTCTTCCCTTTGGTCATTCCAGTTTTGGAACTAATGAGGCCCAATTCAAATAACAACTTTTTCTTTCTTCTTTTAGCTCCCTTTGATAGCAATTGCTAGTGGGAGGTTCTAAAAGGGGAGGAGTCTGGTCTGTTCTCCTGAGATGCAACTTCCTTTGACCAGGCTCTAATCTCAGTTATCATGTCTACCTCTGGATTGAGCTTTAGCCTACTTTCCACCTTCCCCAGTTAACTTTCTACGTGTGGCTCAACCCTTGTTAAAGATATTTTTCTGGCTTTATCTCTTCCCTTTCCATATTGATGCTACATTTTGAATTCTTGGACTAAGCCCATTTTACAAACTCTACAACCTTACTAATAAACCCCACTTCTTCTGACTCCATCCTTGTAGCTACTTGGCGAGAGCGTTCCTTTGTATTCATCTGTGTTCCTACTATGTGAACCTAGTTTCCATCTTGCTCCTCCTTACTCATCGCTTCCCCACCCATGGTTTAAAACTTGCTACTTTTGTGTTGAGTTTTCAACAGGTCCTCACTTATGCTCCCAACTTCGATGGGCCTCTTGAGATAGTGAGGAAGGTATATCTCAACCCAACGAATATGGTAGAGGGTCCTACCCACTCTATGATTACATTCTTCGGCAATGAAAGCTCTACTCTAGGTACTGATTCGAACTCTACCAGCTTCGACATCATTCCTATTGGTTTTGGCTTCATCTACTTCGAGAACCTCTCCCCATATGGCTCTTATCCTTATAAAGGTGTCTTTGGACCGGGCATGCAATGGGACCCCTTTAATACTCAACCAGATTCTTCTTAATATGTTTGATTCCATGTAACACTATTCATATAGTACCTCAAACCAGAATCTTAGCCATTCCCTCCCTGTGCTCAAATAAGCCTTTTTCCCCTCCTTCCTCGAGAAGATGATAAGGGCTTTGTTTTCTCTCAGTGTTTAGATCTTGATTCTGTAGACTCTATCAAAGGCCATGGTCTCTTGAATAGACACCACTTTAGTTTGTTATTTAATAGTGCCCACTGCATAGGACTTCAACCATTCATCATCAATCTCGTCTGCTTCAATAGTAGGCAAGATATTTTAGGTTGCCCTTGGCTTATCTCTTCTCATTTTTGGCCCATGATCTTGAGGAATGTAACCTTTTCTGTTAGTGGGATTTTGGTTTTGTGACATGATGGAGGAGTTCCTCAGCTTCTCTCTCCTCGAGCTTCTATTTCTTTCCTATGCACGCTTTATAACCAGCTTTTCGTTCGTGCACCAAACACCATTGTACATGTTGATAGCTCTTTCATCTGCATCACCATCTTCAAACTTCATAAATCAAAATTTAGACTTACTGACTTGTCTCTTTTTTAGGAAGATGACCACATCTGAGATGAACCCACATCGTGCAAAGATCTGTCTAAGCAAGTTCTAATGCATCAGCTCTGAGAGACAATCTACAAAAATGGTGTGGGTTTATCTTCTAGCTCCATGGTCATGTATGATCACCTCTTTCCTAGTGGATCCCACCTCTCATACCTAAGTGCTTCCTTAGTCAACTTGGCCTCCTCCTTCCTATGAAAGTTTCCCCTTCATTTTTCACGATTGTGGCTGCCATCTTCCATTGATCTCACACCTTCCCTCAGTCTAGAAGAGATGAATCTTCCATTCGTAGCTCTAGATACCTCACCATTACCAGACGTAGTGACTTTAGAAAAGGACAGGGGGAGCTTCAGGGGTAGATTAGTACCTACCACCACTTTACCTCTGTCATAGTCTCTCTTTAGGATACATTTTCCAATCGATCAATTCCTATACCACTCTCGATTGTGAAATGTTATTTCAGTTTCCAATCTTTAACTCTTAACAACAAATTTTTCTAAGAAAATGAAACGGTCCACATTTTCTTCTTCACTGGTCATGTGACAAACTCAAAATTCCTTATATCATCTCTTAGCTAGGGTAACATTTTTTTTTTCTTTCCCAAAATCTATTTTTATTTTTTTTCAAAAAATATCTTTCATCGTGTCGAATTAAAAAAAAAGCCCAAGCACAATAGAGAGGGACGTTAGAGGGAGGTTTAGGGTGCTCGAAGGACCGACAATTGACCACGGAGCAGTGACGATTAAGCAAGAAGGAGTGACGATTGAGGGGGTCTAAGCATGGTAGGGTAATGACCATTTATAGAGGGTGTGGGTGCGGGCTGGGGAGAATCACCTCAAAGGGGAAATCGAAAGTCAAGTCTTCGGGAAGAGGCGATGCAAAATCGATGGCTAAGAGGAGCTTTATTGAGCTTGGGAACACTTCCATATTTATGCATAACCACTAAATCAAATCCATTGCTAGTGGCTTGGTAGGATTTTCTAATAATGTTGATACATGCCGGAGGCATTCATTCCAATTAAGAGAAGGTGGAGATCTGACACCAGGTATGGTTTTGTTATGTTTTCCACTGAGAAAGCCATGAAAGATTCCATGGTGTTAGCTCAAATAAATCCCAGCATAAATGGACAAGGCCCATGATAGATGTTACTAATAGAGCAAAAATACAATAAGAGGCCTCTAAGCCACATGGTAAGTGCCCAGTGGCGGACGAAGTTGATGTCGATCAACAATGGATCAAAATGTGTGTAGTGGGTATTATTAAAGGTTTGGTAACAATTGAACATATCTAAGAGGCAATGGGGAGCGGAGTTAACTACATAAACATTAAGTCCCTTGGAGGCTTTAAAGCATTGCTATAATTTAGTTCAATGGAAGTTAAAACCAAGCTCATGCATATGGAGAGACCTTAGTTTGAGAAATGGTTTGAGGTTATTTATAATTGGAGCCCAAGGGAATGAAACCATTGTAGGAAAGTGTGGTTAACTATTATGGGTGTTTTAATCCGTGCCTGGTGTGATAGCACCTTTATCAAACTGGGTGATCTATAGGGAGCAACCATTACTATGGACCAACAAACTTTAAAAAGAGAGTTCTTAGAATTTGGGAGGATGTTGATATCTACTAAGGCTACGGAGGTTATCTCTAACCCATGTGAGCTGAAAGTGGGTAGGATAGTGTACCAAATTAGATGTTTTCAAGACTATCCAGTGGAGCTTGATTCCATAGCTAAGCCCACCAAGAGTATAGTCAACACAGTGCCACTCATTACCAACCTGCTAAATACTTATCATGGTGAAAACAGTGCAGAGGGAGGCAACACCAACCCTGGAGCCTTGGGGAAGGAAATGATTGGCATATCTGATCATGTGGCAATCACAAGCCAAGTCGTGGAATCACCTTTAGAATGCCCTATAGCAACCATGAGATACCATATGGACCTAGCCATTGAGATGGATAAAGAGCCTGAAATGCAGCTTGGATGGGAAGCTACTAATGAAAAACACAGAGCCCATGTTCCAATGTTTATGCCTAATCCAAATATGGAAGGTTCAGAACCTAGCCTGAACAAGAATCGTACTATTAGGGGAAGACTAACATCTTAGTTCACTCTAAAGCTGTTTTCAGAGAAGCTGTAAACTTGAGGTGTAGTGCCAAACCAGTTTCAAACTCAATTTCAAACTCATTGCACCAAAATGGAAGCCAGTCTGTGAAGTTTCAGATAAAGCCAAAGAATACACTAAATATGGTAGGGGAAATAAGAAAAAAGGATGCAAAGGGGGACTGTGAAGCAAGAATTAAACGAAAGAAAAGCAAGATTAAAAAGTTATCCATGGCATACCAAGAATGTCTTATTGAGGAAGGCATTCATTCTTCCATCTCATCATCAGATATCAAAAACCGAGATTCCATTATCAGGAAAGAAGTAGAAGTGGTGATAGAGACAAGAAAACTAACGGGCCTTAATTTTGGAAATATGAGGTAACTGTAATAATAGATTCGTTGAAATGAACAAATACGATGACAACCTAACATAGAGCCTTATTGGCCTACTAATCTCTATATAGTGTAATTTCCAGCAGTTTTAAGGTGGTCCTAGTTTTAGGTTGGTCTGGGATGTATAAATAGTCTTGTGCCTACGGTATTAGATCAAGTCTTTAGCCTTTCGTTTTGTAAGGCGTGGGTGTTGTGTCAAGCCCAGTCTTGCTCTGCTACTCTGGTTATGTGGGGCATGGTTGTTGTGCTAAGTATACTCCTTCGGCTTACTGATGCATTTTGTCTAGTCGTGTGCTTGGAGCCTAGTTTAGCTCAATGAGTCTCGTTCTATTCAGTGATTCATTGGTTTTGTAGTACTCTTTGCTTGGCTTTACTAGTTTGTACAATTCTTTACGTAGGTGTTGGTATTGGAGCCTGGCTTTGCTATGTCTTGGCTTTGGTGCCAGGCTTTGTTTTGTTCCAACCATATTCCTGTTTTGCTTAATGCTTAACCCTACTACAAATTTAGCCTTTGTTTGTTTGATCTTTGTATTCTTCTTTAGCCCTATTTTGTTTCTTGGTCTGATGTCATGCTCTATCCGGGTTGTTGGCTTGCATTGGTCCTTTGCTGGGCTATAGTCTATCCTTGTACTTGGTTTGATCTTTGCTTGACCTTGCATTAGACATGCATTTGCCTTTCATTGGTCTTGGTTTGCATGGCCTTATAATGGTCTTATTTTGCTTTGATTTCTATTACTGTATATTCGCTTTGATCGGTGAATTTTTAGCTTTGGTCTACTAGTTCTAGCTCTAATAAGCTGGCTTTAGCTTTGATCTGCCAAGTTGCTTGGTCTACTGATCTATTGGCTTCCTTGCCTTATGGTGGGTAGGTTTTTGATGTCCTTTACTTGTTGTGTTTCTTTCATGTGATGGCTTATATTGACCTGGTATGGGCACTTACGCTTTGCGCCTTGTCTTGCTTGTCATTTACTTTTATGTTACTACTTCATCCCTGGGTTATTGCCTTGGTTGGGTTTCCTTTTGCTCGGTGTCTAAGTCTTAGCTATTTTGCCTTATCATGCACCGCCTTACTGTTGTGTAAGCCCTTGCTTCTAAATACCTTTGGGCCTTGTCTTACTCAACGTATGCTTGTCTTGCTTGTGTATGCCCTTGTTGTGCTTGTCCTTGCCCAAGTTATGCTATTATTTGCAAGCCTTGGGTTGGTTGCTCCGCCTTGTACTATGTGTCTCAGTTGTTTGAGGTTCAGAGCCTTGCCTTGGTGTCCTAGCCTTGCCTTGGTCGTGATGCAGTATCCATGGTGTCTAATCATTGCCTTAGGTGTGCAGTTTTACCTTGCGACCCAATTACTCAGTTGCCTTATAGTGGGTGCTATGCTCCATTTTTATGCTGCCTGAGGTCGTTATGTTCCATGTCTTGGTTCCACTGACTTGTCTTATTCACTTCATGCCATGCTATACTACTACTATAACTGAATTTTGTCTTAATTGTTGGGATTTGGTCAGCTGCTGCTTTTGGAGTTGTGGGCAGAGTTTGTTGGTGGCAGAATTGTGTGCAGAGTTGTGTGCTGTCTTGGGTGGTGGCTGAGGTGTCTGTAGAGTTGTGTGCTATGTTGATTGTAGTGTTGTGATGCTGTGCTGGTAGCTGATTGTTACCAAGGGCTTTTCATCTAGTGCCCAATTTTTGGTGGTTTAGTCTTGGCGTGTTGTTACTATATCCAGTCTTATGTCAAGCCTTAAGTTCTATTGTCTGCCCTTCCTGCTCTGATATGTCAAGTTTTCCCTTTGATGGCCTTATCTACAGTGGTGGGATGGTATGGTACAGGTATATGGTGGCCTTAAAGCCTGGTTTTTTGTTGTTGCTTTTTCCAAATTTAGCATTGGAGCCTGGGTTGCTGGGGCTAGATTGGATTATGTCTTGTTACCGAATTGTGCTAGTATATTGTAAGGGCCTTAACCTAGATTGCTCGTGCGATACTTTTCGGCACGCTTTGGTAAGCATTGGACCGGGAGGTCATAGACCGTTTCAAGTTTTAAGCTTTAATTCTAAACCGGCATTTGTTTGTTTTTATTGGGAAATCGATTAAAAGTTTAGAAAGAATTAAATTTTATTGACGATTCAAGGTCTGATGATCGCGCCATTTGTTTTGGAAGCTACGGTAAATTATTCTTAAGCTTTGGTCTAAGTTTGAGGACATTCGATTTGGAAACAGGTCTCGATTTTTATGTTTTTGATCTGTGCAGGATAGCTGAGACCGCTTGAGCGCTTGGGATTTCGCTCGAGCGCACTCATGTCGGTTGGGCTTATAAAGGTTATGGATTATTTGGCTTTTGGGTATTTTCTTTAGTTTTTTCTCTCCTCCTTCTCTCTAGAGCCAGATCTGAGGCCTAGTGCTTGGCTTTTATTGGTTTTAGGTCTTCGAGCTTGGATTCTGAAGCCTCACGGTTGATCCGAGAGTCGTGGGCTACGAGTTCATCGAGTCAAAATTTGATTCTGATGTTTTTGGCTAGCCTCATTTTGGTATTTTCTAGTTTGGATCGTCTTAGGAGGTAGGAATCGACCTACTCTTGAACTCTACTTACTGTATGTAAGGGTATTTTCGTATTTTTATGCTTAAAGTAGGCTTTATATGTTAGTTCTCCATTTTTCGAGCTTCGGACCCCGGTTTTCTTGGAAACATTTTAGCTTTTCTTGGTGATATCTATCTTTTCAAATTTGAGTTTATGCTTTTTATGCTTACACTGTGTGTTTTGCGATATTTAGCAGTTTTGTGCTTTATCGGGCTTAAAATGGACAGAGTGCAAAACAAGCTAGTTTTCCACTATCTATGTACAGATTCTGATTTATCTGTGTACTCTGATTTTTGATTCGATAGCCGTAGCTAAAATTATATACAAACGGGGTGGTTTTCTGGTTTGGGATTTTTGGGTAAAAATGGGTTTTGGAGTGGCTTTTTCCAAAACGATTTTGCTTTTCTTATAAATGGTGAGGTTTGGACCTTATGGTTCAAAGGAGATTGTTTTTGGGTGAGTCCCACTTTACCGAATGGGTGCCGAGTCATAACTTTTGTTTTAAAAGTCAAATATGTTCCTTTTCGAATTAAAAATATGACTCACCATGACTTTGGAGTTTTGGAAGCTTGTGCTCTTTAGCTTTGGTTGATAAGCCTTGACTTCGGGTAGTTAGTGAGATCCCATGTTGGTGGTTTGTCGGGCCATTGCCTCTGGGTAGTTAGCAAGGTTATTCGGTTGTATGTTTGGTGTCTGCTTAACTGGTGTTTACTTCTATAACTGGCGGTGAAGTAGTGTGGGAGTTTGGGGAAAAGGGTTCGAGTGGAAGTTTGTTCTTAGGGTTCTGTCTATTTCTGGATCGTAAGAGACTAAGTCACAAGGCAGAGAGCAGCGACCAAGCATGAAAATAACAGCATTGAAATAACAAAAACCAGTGAACAAACAGAATATATTTCTGTTTTGTTTTGTTTTTTTAGCATCAGGATGAAAAAGGAATGGTGTCCGGACGGATAAAGAAGGGTAGCGCCACGATGGCTAAGGATAGCGTCCAGACGGCACGTGTTTCCGAATTTAAAATTTTTTGCTTTTAGGCACAAAACTGGAAATTTCGAGAACTCGGGCTAAAAAAAACAATTAAATATTTTAAACAAAAATTCCTAAACAAAATAAGCATTTTTCCTCCGCAACGGCGCCAAAAACTGGTAGAGGTCACCACACCTGTCACCTTTTTCAAAGAGAAAGAATAAGGTATTTTGCTTAGTAGTTAATCGCAGGTGAACTACTGTTTATTTTATTTATTTAACCAAAATTCACTACAAATAGGGTAGCAAGTAGAATGTCCAGGGTCGATCCCACAGGGAAAATGAGTTATTTTGTTTCAGAAAAGAATTGAAATATTTAATTTAGAAAAAGTGTAAATCTTGGATTTGGAAATTGTTTTTCGAAATAAAGATGATGAACAAATAATTAAAAAGTAATAAGATAATTTATGAGAATTGTTCCACCTCAAGGTTAGAATCCACCGTTCTTTGATAATCTAGTTTCGATATAATTCCTACCTTATTTAGCTTTGAA
>JAULLG010303516.1:0-11946 GCA_035668355.1 Sarracenia leucophylla
AATAAGACGCCTAAGGGTAAGTGTTTTTACTGTCAGAAGTCGGGACACTGGAAGAGGGACTATCCTGATCGGAAGAACAAGGAAGTTGCATGTATTACTTTTTCTTTTGAAGTTAAATCATGTTTAGCGGTTGTATCTACAAAAACCTGGTGTGTAGATACGGGAGCCACTAATCATGTCTGTAATTCTTTGTAGGGGTTCCAGGTGACCAGGCAGCTCAGAGAGGGCGAGATATATCTGTAGATGAGGAATAACTCCCAGGTCTCTGCTCTAGCTGTGGGAGATGTGGTTCTTTATTTTAGTAGGAGTATAAGTTTACTTTTAAAAAATATTTTATATGTACCTCAAATCAGGCGGAACTTTGTTTCAGTTTCTTGTTTGGTGAATGATGGGTATTTGGTTTCTTTTAATAAATATTACTGCAATATTTTGGTTGGAAAACAATTTATCTATCGTGGTAAGTTGAAAAATGCTCTTTACATATTGCGCCCTATTATTCCTACTGTTAATAACAATGAGGCGAATAACTTGCGTATGTTACCACTAAAAAGAAAAGATTCATCCTTGAACCAAACACTACTTTGGCACCTTCGTCTAGGTCATGTAAATCTAAATATGATACAAAGACTAGTAGAAGATAAGCCTTTGAGTTCATTGGAAGTGGAGGCACTTCCAGTCTACGAATTCTGTTTAGAATGTAAGATGACCAAGAGGCCGTTTACGACCAAGGGACTTAGAGCCAAAGAGATGTTGGAGTTGGTTCATTCTGATGTATGTGGTCTTATGAACATCCAGGCAAGAGGTGGGTATGAGTACTTCGTCACTTTTATTGATGATTACTCTAGCTATGGATACATTTACCTGCTTCATCGCAAGTCTGAGACCTTTGAGAAATTCAGAGAGTTAAGGGCTGAAGCGGAGAAGCAGATATGTAAAAGTATCAAAATCGTACGATCTGATCATGGTGGTGAATACCTTCTTGGGGAGTTCAGGGACTACTTATCAGAACATGGGATTACATCTTAGTTGTCTACACCGGGGATGCCCCAGCAAAATGGTGTGGAGGAAAGGAAGAATAGGTCCCTTAAGGAGATGATAAGGTTTATGATGAGTTATTTGGATTTAGCACATTCATTTTGGGGATTTTCATTAGAGACAACGGCATATATTCTAAATTCGGTACCTATTAAGGCAGTTCTCGGTACCCCTTTGGAATTGTGGACTAGGCATAAGCCAAGTCTTAAATATTTCAGGATATGGGGTTGCCTAGCACATGTACTGGTGGGAGATGCAAGTATAGTCGAACTGAAAACGGAAGTCTATTTCTTTGTAGATGATCGGCACTCAAAAGTGATGATTTAGACATGTTAATTTACACAAAGTTAGTCCATATTTGTTATCTAATATCGTGTTTTTGTAGTGTTTTCATGTTTAGACAGGTTTTGGAAATAAAATGCAAAACTACACTAAAACAGCAATAAAACAAACTAAGAAACAGCACGAGAACAGAAGTGAAGAAAAAGACCAAGTGACCAAGACATTCCCATCCGGACGCACGACAAACCCCGTCCGGACGCTCCGCAACAAAACCGTCGTGACAGACGGCCACTTTCGTCAGAAAGCATTTGGTCATTCCCGTCCGGACGCACGGCCGTTTTCGTCCGGACGGACGATCGTCAGACTCCTGATCCGGGAAGGACCTGCACTCCTGGAAATCTATAAATAGACCCCCACCCCTTCATTTCTAACACTCAGGTCCTTGGACCAGAACTCCTTTACTTCTCTCTTATTACACTTTTGCCCCTACTGGGCCAGTACTGGAAGGTCTGAACCTCGATGAGGAGCTGCAGATGCTATCCGACAACTACTCCAAGATGGTTTCTACCCTGACCATGCATGGCCAAGTTCTTTTTCTGCTCCAGATTCAGATGAAGTCCGAGTTTGGTAATTTAGGAGTAGATTAATTTTATCATTTTATTTTAGCTTTTTTTATGGATTCGTTATACAACAATTATATTCCATGACATCTTTGATCGTTGGAAAATTCTTATTTCTTTAAATTAACTAATATTCCATTTAATCTTTCTGTGATTGTATTAAATGAGTGTTGCATAACTGTGATATTGTTATTCGAAGATTAAATATGAGATATTCTATGCGATGGATAAGATGGGTCGTACTCCGGACGGGCCGTACTATAATCATGGATAGGGTATGCCTTATTTAATATTCGGGGATTTTAATTGTTCACATGTGATATTTTATGTTATTGATGAGACGGATTATACTCCGTGTAGTCCGTGCCAATATCTTAGATAAGATATGTCGTGTTTGCATGTAAATCTATTTTTCTTAAATTCCATACTGGTCATGTCACAGTAGGATTTGAATCTATTAAATGCTAAATAAAATAAGAAGTTAATTAAAATTAGAAAATTAAACGAATGTGAATTCTAACCTAAGGTAGATACTTTCTCATTTAAATCTCTTAAATCTTATCTGGTAACTTAGTATACCTTAATTAGAAGTAGAAGTAATTAATTATTTAGACTTTTTAAATACAAAAACCTAAAATCCTTTTAAATACTTTAGAATTAAATAAACCGGGATATTTTGACAAACTGTCTATTTTCCTCATGGGAACGATCTGGACTCACCACTATCTACCTGTCAGTGAGTATTTTGGTATAAACTAGTAGTGGGAAGACACAACAACTAGTTTTTGGCGCTGTTACCGGGAAAAATATGGCAAACCTACTTTTTATCCTATTATTCAATTTAAACATATTTTTAATTTTCTTTTCACTCTCTGGTTTTCAGATTTTTGATTGTTCTATTGAAAAATAGAAAATCGTATAAAAATCAAATCACCGTCTTCCATCTGGATGCAACTTTTTCCGTCCGGACCCTCCTCTGACACCCTCGTCCAGATGCTTCTGTCTTTCCGTTTGGACAATAATCCACCAAAGGTCCATTGTTGCTTTCTTTCTCTGGAATCAACTAGTATATGCTTGGTCGCCGCTCCCTGCATAGTGACCTGATACCGATTGACCCAGAAATTGAACGTACCTGTAGACTCAACCGACCAATCGCAAGAACATGCTCTTTTCCCCAATCTCCCGCACCTTTACACCCACCTATTGTGGCTGAAGATCGCAATGCTAACATTGCTAGTAATCAGCAAAATGAACAAGCCAATCAGGTCGATCCACAACTCAAAGCGTTAATGGAATATTACATTCCAACGACTTATGAGTCCGTCACCTATATAGCACCCACCAACACTGGGCACGACAACTAGGAAATAAGACCGAACTTGTTGTAATTACTACCCTTATTCCACGGACTAAGTAGTGAGGATCCATACAAGCATATTGACAAATTCTTGGAAATATGCTCAACCATAAGGATTAATAGCCTACCTGAAGAAGCCAAACACCTAAAGTTGTTCCCATTTTAACTCTGAGACAAGGCCAAACATTGGCTCAAGTCTCTGGAACCTATTACTATAACAACGTGGGCTAAGCTTCAACAGCACTTTCTCTGTAAATTCTTCCCCATTGGTAAAACCAATCAGATCTTCCGTGCTATAATAAGTTTTACTCAATTAGATGGCGAAACATTCCACGAGACATGGGAAAGACTTAAATAGCTTATCAGGAGCTGTCCCTATCACCAAGTCCCGAAATGGAAGTTAGTTCAAAACTTCTACAAAGGTCTATTGCTGTGGTATCGTCAATATGTAGACGCCTCGTGCGGTGGTGCTTTTATGTTTAACAATGAGGCAGATACATGGATGCATCTGGAAAAGCTGAGTGAAAGCTCACAACACCAAGTGTCGGTCTCTCGCGCTGACAGGGCGATAACTCAAAAGACAAGAGGACTTTACGAGGTAACTCAAAATACCGATCTCTCGAACCATGTAAAGTCCCTCATCGAAAAGCTTGATAAGTTGTTAAAAAATGTTCTACCTGTAGCCCCACCACCTCTACCAACCATGCAAGAAGTCTGTGCCTTATGTGCAAGCCCTGCGCACTTTATCACCGAGTGTCCTGCCGCTAACTAATTCCCTAATTTTGTCCAAGAGCAAGTCAACGTTGCTCAAGGATTTGCCTGGCCAGGCAACGACCCATACTCCAATACCTACAACCCTGGCTGGAGAAACCATCCCAACTTTAGGTGGAGAAATCAACAACCGTCAACTGAACCTTCTAAAACTAAGGCACCTAGGCCTGTCTATAACTCCTATAACTAATAGGCCTACCGTCCCCCACAACAGCAAGCACCTGCTCCAAAACCTCGAGCCCCAGACTTTGAGGAGACTGTGTTAAAAGCGCTGAAAGACTTACATGTAAAAACTCAACTATTGAGTTCTCACTCTCAATTTATCGCCAAGCTAGAAACACAAGTAGGGCAGATACTAGCCGCGCTTAATCGCCGAGAGGATGGAAAATTACTGAGTCAACCAGTGTCAAACCCCAAAGGCCAGTACATAATCGACAGCAGCCCTAGCAGGAGTGATATATACCACGAGCAATCAAAGGTTGTCATGACCCTATGAAGTGGGAATGAGCTGGAATCCCGATCAATACCAAGAAAGTCTCAACCAACACCTATCCCTACAACAATCGAGGAGTCTAAGGACCCCTACAATACCCAAACCACAACCACCCAAAGATCCATTCGAGGAGGCACTCATGGCCCCTCTAGTTATCCCAAAAGAACCTAAGGCACCATTTCCATCATGTCTAGAACCACAAACACCTCAACACAAGAAAGGAACGCCAATGACCGACGTACTTGAATTGTTCAAGCAAGTCAAAATCAACTTACCCCTTCTTGACGCTATCCAACAAATTCCATCATACGCAAAGTTCTTAAAAGACTTGTGCACTTAGAAACAAAAGACAATCGTCCCCAAGAAAGTGCTTCTAACAGAGCACATTAGCTCAGTCCTAAGCTATGATTTGGTCCCAAAGTTGAACGACCCAAGGATCCCAACTATTTCATGTGTAATCGACGACCATCAGATCGACTGGGCACTCTTGGACTTAGGGGCTAGCGTAAACCTCCTCCCATATTTCGTTTATGAACAGTTTGGTCATGTAGAACTAAAACCAACCCCTGTCATCCTCCAGTTGGAAGATAGGTCAGTGAAGGTTCCCTAAGGCATAATTGAGAATGTACTAGTCAAAGTTGACAAGTTTCTATTTCCTATCGACTTTATAGTATTAGACATCGAACCAGACACAAATTCGAGGAGACAAATACCTGTCATTCTTGGACGTCCTTTTTTGGCCACAGCTAATGCATGTATCAATAGGTAAACTGGGGTAATGGACGTTTCTTTTGGCAACATGAAGCTTCGGCTTAATGTGTTCCATACCTCGCACCATCCAGCACTAGAAGTCGATTGCTTTGTAATTGACCACATCGAGGAGGCAACACAGCAAGCCTTGCCAGCCATCTTTATGGTCGACCCCCTGGAAGCATGTTTGGCTTATTTTGGGGAGAAATTTTTAGAGCTTGACCCAACCATCAACGAATCCAATGCCGACCTTGAAACGACAGATTATATAGACATGCCTCCATGGGTGTCTCGATTTGAAGAACAACCTCCACTCCCATCCATACCCATCATACCATCCCAAGAAGCCCCACCCGCACTTGAGTTGAAATCTCTCAAGGCCCACAAGGGAGCCATAGGGTGGATGGTAGAGGATTTAAAAGGAATTGACCCCTCCGTTTGAATGCATCGCATCCATTGTGAAGAGGATGCTAAGCCTACACGAGAAATGTAGCGGAGATTGAATCCCAACATGAAAGAAGTTGTGAAACATGAGGTAGTCAAACTGCTAGACGTAGGTATCATCTACCCAATCTCTGATAGTAAGTGGGTGAGCCCAACACAAGTTGTACCCAAGAAATCTTGGCTCACCGTGGTATTAAACGACAAAGGAGAATTTGTAACAACTCACACGACAACTGGATGGCGAGTTTGCATTGACTCTAGGAACCTAAACTCTATGACGAGAAAGGATCATTTTCCTTTAGCGTTCATCGATCAAATCCTGGAGTGTTTAGCCGGCAAAGCTACTACTGCTTCTTGGATGGCTACTTCGGCTACAATCAGGTACCCATCTACCTCGAAGATCAAGAGAAGACCACTTTCACTTGCCCCATTGGCACATACGCCTATAGGCGTATGCCTTCTGGGTTGTGTAATGCACCTGACACCTTCCAAAGGTGTATGTTATCTATCTACATGGTCAAAAAATTCCTTTAAGTATTCATGGATGACTTATCCGTGTTTGGTCTCTCGTTCGAAGACTGTCTTACAAATCTGACCGTAGTACTTAAACGCTGCCAAGAGACAAACCTAGTACTTAGCTGGGAGAAGAGTCACTTCATGGTCCAACAAGGGATCGTGTTAGGACACGTAGTCTCCAAACGTGTAATAGAAATGGATAAAGCCAAAGTCGACCTCATTGCTAAATTGCCACCACCAACTACAGTAAGACAAATCTGTTCATTCTTAGGACACTGGATTTTATCGTAGATTCATCAAAGATTTCACAAAGATATCAATTCCCCTTTGCGATCTTCCTGCTAAGGAGGCTACATTTGACTTTGATGAAAACTGTATGCGTGCCTTCAAACAACTAAGAGATGCTCTATCCTCAACACCTATCATGTAGTCACCGAATCAGGCTATACCCTTCAAAATCATGTGTGACGCCTCTGATTACACTGTGGGAGTTATACTCAGACAAAGAGAGAATAAAGTCCCCCACGCTATCTACTATGCTAGTAAAACACTAAACGATACACAGTTGAATTATACCACCACCGAAAAGGCGCTACTGGTAGTAGTATTTGCGTTGGATAAATTTTGATCTTACCTACTAGTATCAAATGTGATTATCTACACTGACCACGCTTCCCTCAGGCATTTACTGGATAAGAAGGACACTAGACCTCGCTTGATTTGCTGGATCCTACTTCTCCAAGAATTTGATCTCGAGATCCGTGATGAGAAGGGCACCGAGAATTCGGTAGCTGATCATCTCTCACGACTCCTAGTACAGTCCTCCAATGACCACGTACCCCTACGAGACTCGTTCCCTGACGAGCAACTTTTCTCGGACACTACCATTCAATCGCCCTGGTATGCAAATATCATAAACCATCTGATGGTGGGTCGCATCCCAAACGATTAGTCCAAACAACAAAATGACCAATTTTTCTCACAAGTTAAATTTTACTTCTGGGAAGAACCGGACTTTTTAAATACTGCACAAACCAAGTTATACGACGATGCATCCCCAAAAATGAGTTAGATAGCATTCTCTGATTTTGTCACTCATTAGCATGTGGTGGAAACATTAGTGGTAAGAAAACCGCGGCCAAAGTTCTGCAAAGTGGATTCGACTGGCCTATGCTCTTCAAAGATGCCCACGATTTCTACAAACGCTGCCTGCGATGCCAGCAGTTAGGAACAATGACTGTCGAAGACATGATGCCTATGAACCCGATCTTAATTGTTGAAACTTTCAATGTTTGGGGTATCGACTTTATGAGACCATTTCCACCATCATTCTGGTATGAATACATCCTCGTAGCAGTTGATTACATCTCTAAATGGGTCGAAGCCGTAGCCACTAAATCGAACGATCACAAAGTTGTGATCAGATTTCTCCAAAGCAATATCTTTTCTTGATTTCGTTTTCCAAGGGCAATCATCGGCGACGGCAGTACGAATTTCATGAACAAATACTTCTCAGACTTACTCCAAAGATACTCATTCAACACAGGGTAGCCACTCCATACCATCCTCAGACTAGTGGCCAAGTTGACGTATCTAATTGGTCCAAAAGGCTGGACGACGCCTTTTAGGCATATTGAACTGCATACAAGACCCCAATTGCAATGTCTCCATACCTCCTAGTCTTTGGAAAGCCCTGCCATAAGCCTGTAGAACTAGAACATTGAGCATATTGGATCATCAAGACATTCAACTTTGATATGCCAAATGCCGAAGACCATCGCCGATTACAACTCAGTGAATTCGAGAAACTTCATAATGAAGCATACAATAATTTCAGAATATACAACACGCAAATGAAAGCATTTCATGACAAACATATCCATAGAAAGACATTCACGCCAAACCAAAAAGTCTGGTTGTTCAACGCTAAGTTATGACCATTCCAAGGTAAACTCCAATCGAGATAGGAAGGCCCATATGTGGTAACTCGTGTTTACCCACATGGTGCCTGCTAGCTGCTCAATCCCAAAACAGGCATTTTCATACAAGTTAATGGGCAAAGAATAAAACCCTACATTGAAGGCATTTCAGTTGATCCTGCCACCGAGTCTATTAATCTCTGTGACCCAACCCCGTCAGTCGAGTAATCGATTGGAAATGTCTGGCTAAAGACATTAAACTTCGCCCTGCTTCGGAGGGAACTCAGGGTTATTCACCACGATAGAAGATATTCCACCAATGAGTACATTGCAATGTTCAAGTTTGGGAGAGTAAAGATATTCCACGATAGAAGACGTTAAACTACTCTCTTAAACTGTGTTGTCCTCTTCGCACGCTATGGAAAAATTGATCATGTACCCAATTCTGGTCAGCAAGAACCGTGTCAAGGTAAAATTCTCTATGCCGCGAAACGTAAAGCGAAGAGACAAGGATTCTGTAGATGTTGCCTCAAAGAAAGTTGTTGCGGGCTAGTAAACCACTGCAACACACATTTTAAAGTGTTTTACTATTCTAGAGGCAAACATATCTCCAAGGTGGTCAAGAGAAGGATGAGTAAGCCCACTGGATGGGTTGAGACTCCTCTTCATGGCCTTGCTGACACATCCAGCCGTAACGCCTCGAGCTACCGGCCTAATCAACCCGAAGATCAGGTTGAAGATGTATTACAAGGAATCCAACTCCTGGGACTCTGAATATTAAAGACCCTTCTTCTATCATGTTTAAGCAACATGATCATCAATGTGGAGATATTTGGTGTCCACACTAAGGCCGTTTGTTCCAGTAGTTGCTTTGGGCCTACCGAGTCTTAGAAGCTGCTCACATTATGAGTCCTATCCAAAATCTTGTAAAAATACAAACCCAGTGGTTAATAAATTTTCACAGAAAAAAAGGAACCGAACTGTCCGAACGGTAAAACCCTAGAGTTCGGACGGTATAAAATCCCAATGGTCACCAAACGAATCAACTATATAGTCAGACCAAACGTCACCCGTCTGGACCCTCTTCGAAAACCGTTCAGACGGAACACTAAAGGACGCAGTACATAATCACCACCTGGTACCACCGTTTAGACTCTCCCTCATAGTTCGGACGAAATTTCAAACAACATTTACGTGTACGACGCATCATTATGACATAGACACCTCGAAAAGGCACGAAGGCTCAGATGTCAAAAATCGTCCAGACTATACATTACTGTCCGGACTGTACACACACCGTCCTAACCCCCGTCGGGAATGCGTCGACCCGTCCTGACCCCCGTCGCAACTCTCAGCTAGTTTCCAGATGGGAGTCCGGACTCTTACCCCTCTAGAACTCCAAAACATTCTGGAGTAAAACCGTCTGGACTCTACCCCAGAGAGTCCGGACGCCACGCCCAAAATCTATTAAAACTTCGAGTCACCACTCTTCATTCTCACATTCAAACTCTCTCATAACCCCCTCTTCTCTCTAAAAACTCGAACTGAGTGTTCCTAGACTCAAGACGCCGTCACAATGACGTCACGACGCACCGAGGAAGCCCGGTTGGCCCGAGCCACTCAACGTGGAGGACGTTATCCGCCGAAGCACTAGGATCACACCATCGTCACCAACCCACCACAAAAGAGTAGATTGGTCCCCATAGCACACAACCCAATCTTGTACACCTACCATGTGACACAACCCAATCTTGCGTGAGTCCCCCAAATCACACCACACACTCCATCTTCCCATCGACCTTCCATTCCCTTTCCACCTAATTGGAACCCCATCTAGCCACACCCAACCTCCATATCGACCAACTAATTTGCCATATGACCCCCTCCGCCCCCCTCATACCCCAAACTGTCCCTCACTTACACCTCCGTCCACCGCTTACCCATGACCTTGGACCTCCGCAATGACCCATACACCTCATATATTGCACACCCTCCTCCCCCTACCCTTGACACTCAACTTCACCCACACAATCCTACACCTCTCATTCTCCTCCCAATTGCACCAAAAATCCAGTCAACCCACCCCGACCTCACCACACCAAACTCCCATACACTTCCCTGACATATTAACAACCGGTCCCTTCACCTCACCCACACCTTAGCTACCCGAACATGCCACTCCACCACCGCATACCCTCCCCAATCACCAACAGAACCGCCTACAGCCAAATACAAACCCACCTAAACCAACCTCAACCCCCTCTTTCCGCCACCAAAAACATAAACCTCCGACTCCTGTCTTTGTTTTTGTTTTCATTTTTATGTAATTTTCTTTTATTTTTCTCTTATTTTGTTCTTTCCTACTTGGGAAAGATTTGTTATTTGTAATCCCACAGGCCAATGGCCAATTTTTGATGTATATACCAAAATTTACAATATTAATAAAATGTCAACAGTTTTATCTTTTAATTATATGTTATATTTTCTTATCCATTTATTTGTTTTTCTAAAATTTGAATGGTATAGTCGTTAAATTGCACATTTTCAGATAATGTTCCACATTTTTATGCTGCTGTTTTCAGGTATAATCTTCTTATCACTTCACTTTTTAATTATCTTTTGTCCAATAAGAATATTGAAAGTTTTAAGTTGGGGGTAGAATTAAACCACTTAATATTTGGTATTTGTAGATAAATTAAAAATTGTGGGTAATTACATGTAAGTTTGAAAAGGTTAAATGTAATATTGTAACTTAAATATTCTTGATGAGAAAAATATGAATTTATTTTTAACTTGCAAAAATTTGAATGATAATAATCAAAACTGGACCACCTGATATCATTTTGCACACCTGATTAGTTAGATACTTGCATGCTAATGAAGATTGAAAAGCAAGAATAGTTAAAAAGATAGAAATGGCGGATACTTAATCCTTAAAGTGAGCTTTCGAGACTTAACTTTTATTCTTGAGGGAATAATTACATTTACTTAAGAATTACATTTTTGTCTTCAACTACATTCGTTGAGAATGTCGTTATTCTTCATTTTGATTGAAAAATTGGGAATACGCATTACAATTAAGCTTCAGAAAAATTGTGTTAAATTTTGGGAAAGGATATTAGGCCATCTTTGACTTTTGGAGCCTGCTCGTTTCTTTGTTATAAATATTGCCCTAGGTCCCCGTTTTGAGCCTTATAACATAAAATATAGCCTGTTTTTTTTTAGAAACCTAAATAAATTCCGAAAGGCGCTTATTTGAATTTCTGGTAACTAAAAAAGATATCGGGTCAATATAAGGAAGAAATGGAAAGCAAAGGACTTTGTTACAAAAATTTTCGCAGTAACACAAAATACACATATTTATGCGGCCGTGTTATTTAAGAAAACAACGCAAAGAATAGTTCAAAAATGCAGTAAGTAATAATGATGAAAGTGATTACAAAAATCTCTGATGATACTATGAT
The DNA here is from genome assembly GCA_035668355.1 of Sarracenia leucophylla. NCBI lineage: Eukaryota > Viridiplantae > Streptophyta > Magnoliopsida > Ericales > Sarraceniaceae > Sarracenia > Sarracenia leucophylla. Next base: position 11,652 of record JAULLG010303516.1, read on the forward strand.
ACAGTGATGATGTGGTAATAACACCTCACTACAATTTTTGGCTTCAGTACTCAGTACAGTGATCATTATGCCACATTACGACTCCTGATTCGACGTATTCAGCACTCGATATCTTTTTGATCACCTTTATTCAGATAGTGCTATATACTTGAAGAGAGCCTATAAAAAGAAGTCTACCTATTGTTAAAACCTAAAATGAAGTCCTAGTTGATCCCGAAAGATAATATGATTTGAAGAAGCTACTTAAAATTGTTCCCAATGATCAGTATTCCAATCACGAGATTCTGAGTCAATT
>JAULLG010305715.1:0-17239 GCA_035668355.1 Sarracenia leucophylla
TTAGCAAATTTAATTTATAAAAAAATGAATAGGTTGTAGCACAAGTATAAACATTGACATACATGAATTATGTAATAAATATTGTGTGAGAGATTAATGCATAAGCCTGATACCATTAAAATTATATAATGAAAAGCATTTTATACACAGGTAGAACACATGAGTTGAATCAAGAAGGTTGATGGGTCGACTCCTAGTCTTATAGCATGAAAGGTTTTGGAGCAGGCAAGCAATGAATTGATTCTTGGAGTCAATGAGTCGATTCAGATCAGTCAAAATACAAGAGAATGCCAAAAGGAGTTGACTTAAGATGTTAATGATTCGATTCATATAAATGAAAATACAGGAAAATACATAAGGGAGTCGACTCGTGGGAGGCAGTGACTGTCACGCCATGATCTTCGTAAAATTAATAAAAAAATATTTTTAATTAATTAAAAACCTCATTTTTTGACTTTGTTAAAAATCTTATCATTTGACCACAAATTTTCTTCATAAAAGTCCTTCGTTCTTAAACTAATTTATTAAATTTTCAAATCACCATTTTTTTATATTCAGGAGAATACCCAAAAGAGGGAAGTACAAATCCAATGTTTAATAAAAATTCTAAATTTTAAAACAAGGAATCTTCACTGCCCGGCTACAGGGGGTTCGCTCGAGCGACCTCCTCTTCGCTTGAGCAGTTGTATCAAAAACTGGGTTTCAGTAGCAGATACTGCAACCTTCTCTTATAACCCCAACCTGCAATTTACACCCAATGGACTTGAAAAATTGCTCCCAACAGTTATAAAAAGTATGTTTTTTTTTATAGAACCAATCCATCTACCACTCCTACAAGTTTAACTCTGGATGATTTTTGAATAAGTATGGGTCCATCGGAAATAGAAAACTTCAACTAAACAACTAAAACTTGTTTTACGAGACGCAATATAATTCACAATTATTAACTTCAAATCCATAACTCCATCTACCCAAAATTTCTCACCTATGCATGCAAAATATGAATAAAGGTCTTATGCCTTACAAATTTATTAAACCAACAAAGAATAGATAAAATCCTATAAACTAACAAAATATTTATTCAACAATCTACCAAAGAATGGATCAACAAAAGCAAGATATGTCCATAAGTCCCACGTCAGCGGTGACGGGGAATGCATCACATCTAGTCTACTCCTCCTCTATGGCTTTACTTGGATCACTTGGGTTGTTGTTTCATAAGATAATAAAACAAGAATGTGAGCTAGTACTCGTAGCAAACATAATGAACATAATATGCAAGAATATGATAGGTTATGCACAAAGGTAAATAACATAAAACTTTAACTTCCAAATGCATAACCAATCCTCTTACCACAATCTCTTCCCTACCTCTCTTCTCGTTCCCTTCAAGACAAATAAATCTATTTATCATTATTCTTCTCAAATTAAATGAAACTACAAACACACTTCATGCCTCCAGCTCACAACGAACCGTTTCCTCTTGTGGATTAATTAGCCAACAACACACCTCCTTCTTATTGGTCTAATTATCCAATAATTTTGTTTCATTTTATTGGATTAGTTATCCAAAAATCAAACCCTCCGCTCAATGGATTAATTATCCATTGGCTTCTATAGCTCGTCGGGAGCTAATAGCGTCGTCCTCGCTTTAAGAATGAGTCGTCCTATAACTTCTCAGCCACTTTCACACTCAAAAACTTCAAATTTAACTATATACATATAACATATACTTAGCATAAAATTGAACCCAAAAGGGGGAAGCATGGGCTAACCCGATACCTCTACATTAGTCTTCAAACCCTTAACCCTCCAAAATTAACTTCATGTTGTAATTTATATTCCAACGGGCTTCTATCACGTTCAAAATTCTTAATTTTAGGAAAAATAGTAACTTTGATAATTATTTATTAATTTGCTGCAAAAACCCCCAATTCCACAAAATCCCCAAATTTTCATAACCCTAACTTTAGGCTAGGATCAAACTATCATGTTCTATACTTAAAATTGAAAAAGATAATGTATTCTAAAACTTCTAGAACAATAATAACTTCATGGATTTTGTGCAATCACAAGATTAGGGTTCAGCCTAAACCTAACATCTACACAAAACGCCCTCAAAACTTCATATAATTCTCAATACCACACAAAACGATTCATGAGTTCAAAGTGTTAGCCCGAGGGTTATTCAATCAAGTTCCTTAGTTTTGACACATAACAACCAATTGATTTGGTTTGTACTAATGTTTGATTGTACCTTTATAAGCTTTTTCAGGAATTTAAGGGACTAATTTCAATCATTTTGAAGTGTTGGATGTATAAAATTTTATCACAAAAAGTCCTTGATGAAAGCCCCTGGAGAAAAGTTTTTGAAAAGATTTAAGTGTTAAAATTCACATTCAGCAGACAAAAAGTTCGACCATTTTTGTTAAAAGGTTCAACACTTTCTGTTAAAGGCAGAAGAAGTTTGACACTTTTGTCCAAGGTTCAAACTGAAGAAGAAGTTCGACACTTTTCTTAAGGGAAGCAAAAGTTCATCACTTCCAACAAAAAGTTCATCCTTTTCACCAAAATGAAGTACAATCCAGCTCTGAAGTTTTAAATCAAAATGGTTTGACACTTTTATACAAAAGTTCGACACTTTCGGTGTTGCTAAGTTCGACACTCTTTCGTGTACAAGTTCGACACAATTGAAGAAAGGTTCAACACAAATCTTACTGCTCAAACAAAATTTCGACACAAAGCTCAGAAGGTTTGATACTTTAATCCTGAGCCTTTTCTCACTCCTCGAGCCCCAATAGGGTTCGACACTTTTGAAGAAAGGTTCAACACTTTCCAATTTTCTAGTTCAAACAAAGTTCGACAATTTTATGGAAAGTTCGACACAAACCTTTACGACCCAAAAAGTGTCGACACTTCATAGAAAAAGTTCGACACTTTCACGCGGGTTTTTGAAATCTGAAGTTTCAACGGTAAATTTTGGAGAAGTAAATGTGCACCAACGTTCAAATTTCTTCAAAGGCTATATAAGCAATAAGTTTTGAAGATCAGATAACAAGAGAATATATACTTACACTGTTGCTTTCATTGTACCCTAACCTACCACGAGCAAAAACACATTTATTGCTATATTCATTGCTCATTCATTACTGCTTTGAATTTCTCTCTGGTTTTCTCAACCACTCTCCTTGTTCATTTATTGTATATTCAATACTTGAGAGTGAGTGATTTGTAAGTGAGCTATTAAATTGTATATCGTCTCATCAAGGAGATCATTAATCACTACCAATCTCTTTTATCATTGTAAAGGCTCCGCTTTGCCTTAAAAGATTGGGTTACGTTTAATCCACTAAAGGATTCCAGTTGTAAGAGGTTTCGATTCACCCACTCAAGAATCGTTTTTAGTGGATTTGAAATTCTCAAGGTGCTTGGAGAGTGGATGTAGGTCAAGAGGACCGAACCACTATATATTGCTGTATTGTTTCTCTCTCCCCTTACTCTTTCACATTTCTGTATATATTGTATATCTTGCTATGTGTATTTCATTAAATGGGAAAAGAATTTAAAAATGTTAAAAGTTTGCTAATCAACCCATTCACCCTCCCTTTAGGTTGATATCTGGGACAACATAGTTCTTTATTTTATTTATACTTTGTAATCAGATTGTTATGCAACAATTATTTTTAATCCATTTGTTGGATAATTACTAATTAATTTAATTCCTGTTTAAGCTTTCTATGATTGCATTAAATGAGTGTTGTGTAACTATGCTTACTATTCGAATACGCAAATTTGAGATAGGTTGTGCCATGGATAAGACGGATCATACTCCGGACGGGCCATGCTGGAATCTTGGATAGTCTATGCCATATTTGTGATTCACGATTTTGAGAGTAGAACTTGAGACATTTTATGTTCCGGATAGAATATGCCTTGTTGAAATCAAAATCTATTTTTGTAGAATATCCATATCGATCTTGTCATAATAGGATTTAATCTGATTAAAAGCTAGATAAAATAAGAGTTATATCGAAACTAGATTACTAAGTGGCGGTGGATTATGAATCTGAGGTGGAACCTTTCTCATAAATTAATTAAAATCCTTTTTAATTACTTTCTTACTTTTTATTACTAAAAATCATTTTTTCCAAAATCCAAGATTTACTTATTTTCTTTTTAGATTAAATAATATAAATAAAATCCCGTTTCTTTACAAAATAGTTTTTTTTCTCGTGGGATCGACCCTGGACTTACTGCTATCTACCTAGTTAGTAGTAGAAATTGGTAAAATAAATAAAATAAGCTAGTGACGTGTGATTAACAACTAAGCGAACGTACACCAAAGACTCATAGGGTATTGGAATGTAGTATCCCATAAAAGTCTTGAGTTGTAGATCAGCTTGGTCGGCCTGATCATTTTATTGATTACCGATAGGATTAACGTTTTGTCCTTCATCCACTGTTTGTGTGTGAGCAGGTGCGGGAGATCAAGGAAAATGGGTCACTTTCGCAATTGCTCGGTTAAGCTTATAGGTGCGTTCAATTCCAGAAAAGAAAGGCAAAAAAAGGCTTCTTGAGGTTTACCGTCCGGACAGAAGGATGTTAGCGTCCGGATGGAGTCCAATCAATTGCATCCAGATGGAAGAGAAGAGCATCCGGACGAATGACGGTGATCGGATTTTTTTACGATTTTCTGTTTTTCAACAGAAAAATCAAAAATCTAAAAACCAGGGACGAAAAATAAAATAAAATAATTAAATTAAAAAAATAGATTAAATAATTTCTTTTTAAAATTTTTACCGCAATATTTTCCGACAACGATGCCAAAAACTGATGCGTGTCATCCTGTATCAAGTTTATTACCAAGATTTACACTAACTAGGTAGCTAGCGTTGAATCACGATCGTTCCCATGAGAAATATATAACAATGATAATTTTTATAATTATTTAATATTTTAAAATCTTTTTAATTTAATTAAGAGAATAAATCTTGGATTTTGATTATATAAAGAATTATAAACTAAAACTAATTTTAGTTAAACTAAGACTATACTATCAAATGATAAAAAGAGTTGTGTTTAGGGAAAAGTTCTACCACATGTTAGAATTCACTTCACCTAGAATTCTAGATTCAATTAATGCTAATTTTATTTAGTCTTTAATTAGATTCAATCATACCATGACATGACCAGTATAGATATCCAAGATGATAGATTTATATACAAATAAGGCATATTATATCTAAGACATTGACACAGACTATTCAGAACATAATCTGTCTCGTTAATAGTATAAAATATCTCAAGTTAAATAATTAAAATCACGAATCTTAAATACGACACACCTTATCCAGGATTATAGCACGGCTCATCCGGAATACAACTCGTCTTATCCATGGCATAGACTATCTCATATTTAATATTCAATTAGCGAATAAGCACAGTTATACGATTCACATTTAATACAATTATAGAAAAATTAAATGAAAATTACATTTATTTAAAAGAATTATTTTTCCAACGGTCAAATATGCCGTGAAATAAAATAGTCGTATAACGAATCATTAAAAAAGCTAAAATAAAATAGAAGAATTAATATACTCATAAAATACTGAGCTCGATTTTCATCATAACTCGAGGCAGACGAGTGACCTAGCCACGCATGATCGGGGTAGATTCCATCTTCAAGTTGTTGTTGGAAATTGTCGATAGCTTTTCGTCGAGGGCCGGACCTTCCAATACTGGCTCGTCGTGGTCGAAAGTGTAATTATGGAGAAAGAGGAGGATTTTCTTCACTGGGGTCAGATGCAGAAACTGGGGGCTCTGGGGGTTTATTTATAGATTTCTGAAAATTGGAGTATGATCGGCACTCAAAAGTGACGATTTAATCCCATTATTTATATTAGGTTAACTCTGTGATGTTATTTAATATCGTGTTTTTGTAGTGCTTCTGTGTTAAGACAAGTTTTAGAGACAAAATGCAAAACTACGCCAAAACAGCAATAAAACAAACAAAGAAACAGTACAAGACCAAAAGTGAAGAAAAAGTGACCAAGACATAATTGTTAGGCGAAAAATAAATAATTCTCTTGATGCGAACGAATCATATTATAAAAGATTGTTTTCTACCCATTTGATATAGACTTTAATAAATCTTAACTATTTATTTTGAAAATATATGTTACACATTTTGAAAAAAGTGAGCTCATTTATGATATATATATATATATATATATATATATATATATATTATAAAAAATTGAAAAAATGAGAATAATACAAGATTAAATTAAATCAAATAAATTCTAGTACACCAAAACCCAATTAAAAGTCAAATTGACATATCTTAACAAAAAATCATAAATTAACACACATGTTGCTATAAATCGTAAAAATAGTGTACTAATTATAAAATTATTAATTGTAAATCGTCAAAATAGTGTACTAATTATAAAATTAATAATTAATTCAATTCAATAAAAAAGAAATGAAAAATATACATTAAATCAATTTTTAAATATTTGTTCTTAATAATCTAATAGGGTTATAGCATCATGAACTAGTTAAAATATACAATATTATACAAAAACTTGGTATACATGTGGCTGGCCACTCCACTCTTGCTAACTCACACAAACAATCCTAGTGTAGACTCAAATCAAATATTTTGCATGTGTTTCCATAGGCTCATTGTCTTGCAAACCCATCATAGCACCCAATAGCAAAATTGCTACAAATACATACCTTTTATGCCACGCCCCCAAAATTGACATGACTTAACACTATAATAACCTCAAATCCAAGCATAAGGTATCCAAAGATAAATAAATCATTGAATTAAAACATGATCTTATGACCTTACTGAAATTAGATATGAGCCGTTTAAATAAATCTAGAGGGGATAAATAGGTTTATGGTCGATAAAAAAAATTAATTCGATTAATTAAAAATTAATTGTTTTTCATAACAAAAAAATATCTAAGTTAGGGAATAACATCCCAACCACAAAACCATAAATAAAACAATAACCACAAATACGCGAGCATATAACGTGAAAACCCTAGGGACATCCACAGGATAAAAACCATGAAATTGACACACGGTGAAAACTATGCACTATAAATCAAAAGGTTTACTAGATTTACAATATTAGAAATTAAAACCCGTTATCCAAACACGGTAACCTATTTTCAAATCTTGATGTAGCTTCTTGAGTCCCTTCTTGATTCCACAGCCGCCTAGCTTCTGCTCCTTCGATCTATGAGACCTTCCATCTTCACTCTGATCTTAGCTCGTGTGTGGTGTACTTACAAGTTGGTTGATATAATGTGGTGAAAAAAAAAATAAAATATACACTCTAAATCATATAATATATCTTTTGTGATAAAAAAGATACAATTAGAGTGCTACAAACATACCAAGATGTACAAAGGGAATAAACAAGCAATCTAGAAACATCTGGACAAAAGGAAAGCCTAATAAGATATCTTGGTTCAACATAAAAAAAAAACACAAAAAGCTAAACAAGGCCTTTAGATACATAGGGTTTGGAAAGCTGAAACTTGTCCGTTCTATACCTTAGCGTTCGAGCGCTTATTGAAGGTGTGGGAACGCCAAAGGTGTTCGATTGTGCTGCATACGGACAACATACATTATAATAGGATTCTTTAACCTAATTAATTAAAACGTTCGAACCCCATTCAAATGTCATTCAAACATTGCAAAGGCATTCGAGCACTGCTTAAATGCTCATCAAACGTTGATGAAGATGAGGTGATAAAAATTATAAGCATTCAAATGGTTGTTGAACGTATATCGAACGCTCGCGAACGCCAAGCGACTGAAGTTCTCATCAAGTCCAAAAATGTGACATAAAATATAGTGGTGTTCAAGCGGTTGGCGAATGGATCGCGAACCCTAACAACGTCAAGCAAACAAAACTCTTGTCAAGTCTAAGAAATAGGATATATAAAATTGTGGCATTCGAGCGGTTGTCGAATGGATTGTGAACTCTATCGAACGCTAAGCGAATGAAACCCTCAATGGTTTGAAAAAATTTCAGGCACTTGATGTGGCGCTCGAGCGCTTGAGGTGGCATTCGAATGCCATGACCAAAATTCATGATTTTGATGTTTAAGTGTCAAAAGAGGTACCTAGGGTCAACCTAATGCAATGTATAAAGTTGTACGTGCATTTGTACATGGCCTTAGTCTACCCAACGCAACATAAAGTTAAACCTAAGCTAAAATTACAGACTCATGTGGTTTTATCAGAAATCTAGAAATTGTCAATTACATTAACGATCCCCCCTTTGGCATTTCTGGGACAAAATCCATATACAAAAACAATACATGGAAACAAAACACTAAAAACATAATCTAACGTAATGAAGAACATCCAGCAGTGTTGAGATCCGTAACAAACAATCAAAACATCATTTGACCACAATATAAACAATCTCAACATAAATAAAAACAACCTGATTAACATGGAGATAACAACATAAGTATGGTTAATAAAATAGCATGGCATTTAATTGAATCCAAACATATGATCATGATGAAACGACAAAAAAATAAGCATGCATTCACCATAGCAATAAAATGACCTGAAAGAGATAATCACATACACGTGTGCAAGGTGTGAGATGTCAAGCATGTGCAAACGAAAGTACTGAGATACATCCATACATAAAAAGTTTACTAACAATACAACCATGTATATATGAGAAAATAGTATAGAACCACATCCATGTATACCGAAAATGTACTGACAACATCCATGTATAAGAAAGTATCTCCCTTGTACATAGAAAACATAGATGTGTAATAGAAAGAAGTCAAGTTGCTGTCCACCACAGAAAAATGTATCAAACACCCTTTTTGTCCCTAAATGACAAAAGGAGGGTGTCAGCTATAGATTAAGATGCTACACTGCTGTAATTGCCACTGTTATCATCTTTGGCTGCCATATAAGACGTCACCACTCGATCAAGCTCGTGGACCTAAGTGTAGAGTAACCTGAGTGATATGGTTGTTGGGATTGTATACTAAAAGCCATACTTTTATATATTTTATTTTTGATTCCTAGATTATTAATAAGTGACATTTGAGATTTATTTGCATTTGTGGTTTCATATTTATGTATTATATTTATGATAGATAAATGCATTATCCGTATATTCTGTCTAGTATTTGATTCGGTATATGAAGCGTGGAAGATCAGGTCAAAGGTTTTAACAGAATATATAGGTAGGATCACAATTGCAATAGACTTGGGCAATCCATTGGTACGATTGTAGTACATCGTTATAGTAGCTAGTCTTAGCTAAGTCAAACGGGTCGAATTCAAGTTTGGAAATTCGATGTTCAAACTCGATGTGTTAGTACACTTGAAGTGTATTGAGCGGGATCAACAGGATGATTAATTCTATACTAACTGTAAGAATTAATCCACACCCTGTATTTGTTAGGATAGTATACTTAAAAGCCTTGCTTTTATGTATTTTATTATCTTGGATCCCAGGTATATTAATGAGAAATAATTGAGATGTATTTGCATTTACTATTTTTGCATCTATTATGTGTATGATGTGTGAATGCATAATTCATAAATTTTGTCTAGTATTTGACTCGTCGCATGAAGCGAGGAAGATCGGGTCAAAGGTTCTGACAGAATATGTAGGTAGGCTCATAATTGCAATGGACCCAGACAATCTATTAGTACTATTGTAGAACATCGTTATAGTGGCTGGGAGTGCATTGAGCAGGATCATTAGGATGATCAATTCTATATTGACTATATGAATTGATCTACATCATATATTATCATGTATTGCATGTCCCGATGTGATTGATCGAATCATATTCAGGTAATGCACAATGCTTTGAGTCTCCAATGGCTAAGATTTCAATATTGAGATCAATATGATCGGTGGGTTGGGTACTATCGTTATTTGATCGATGGTTGATAATCAGCTGACGGAAACAACGTCCGACTTAGGTTGAGGAGTTCCCCCTCATGTGCTTTGCTTATAGGTTTGATGATGCCAAATCTCGCGAGTGGATCTATCGATTCAGCATATCAAAAGGATAAGCGGTGCGGGTGCGACGAAAAGAGGATTATCGAACCGGATTGTCAGTAACCTAATTTCATTTTTAGGAATCCATATCTTAAATGTGGGGAGACTACAGTGCAAATGATAATTGGAAACTTGAGACACAAATCGAGTTAGGGCTGGGAGTTCAGTTAGGGCCTTAGTGGAATAAGTCTTGGTTCGTGCAAGAATGGATCTAACTTGGGAATTGAGTTAGGGATACCCGGTTTTCTCGTACAATTAGCCCGAGTCCTATACTTCCTCGTGATCTCTCACGTAACTCGTTTATACACGATTTATTTTTTGGTTGGCTTTGGTTATTATTTAATTTAATTCGATCGTCGGATTTTTCGTCGGGACGTTCGAGATACTAAATTAAATGTGTAGGGGCAAAATTGGAAAAGTGGCACGTTAGGGTTATCTCCCTAATAGCTGGCCTTAGGTAGATGGGAGATTATATTTATTTTTTTTAGCATATATTTTATATTCTCACTTACGTAAGGATATATAAATATGTTTAATTTTGGTGTATTTATATATATCAAAATGGATGCAAAAATAATCATTAATCTATCTCCCAGGTGGCCGGCCATATGTGGGGATAGGATCCCCTAATTTTAGCTATGATATATTATTGATTCATGGGATAAGGAAAGATGATATATACATATCCTTTTGTGTGTATGAACATAAAAATACAAGATATAACAAAAAGGAGAATTAATAAATTAAACTCTCCCACCATTGTGGCCGGCCCTAGGAGGGTCATTTTTCCATATTATGGTATTTTTATGTAAATAAGGAGAATAATATATTTGGATATATATCTCCTAATTTTGCATGGAATAAAATACAAGGTATTAAAGAGAGAATAACCTAATTCTCTCATTGACTACCACACTAGCCATCGCCCCTCTCTCCCTCTCCTCTTGTTCTTGAACATTTTTTGGAGAGCATACAAGTGTGTAGAAGTCAAAAGAACTTGACTCGGATCGGTGTCCACACGCCGGAGTCAAGACGTGCTACGGGTAATACGGGAGAAGATCACCGGGTGGTATTGCCTCAACTTATGGATCTTAGAAACTTTGCTACAAGTCTCATTCGGTATATTTCTATCCTATGTAGATAATAGTTATTGCCTTTTCATGAAAAACGTAAGATTACGATTTTTACGGCCCCGTAATTGATCCAAAAATAATTTTTTAAAAATTTTGCTGCGCCGACTCTAACAATGGTATCAGAGCCGGTCGTGCGTTTTTCATGAAAAACTATTGTACTAACCGTGGTTTTGCAGCTTTTAATCATTTCGATCCGGTCATTTGAATGTATGGTTTATTTTATTGCATTTAACCGAAAGTATCTTGACGGTTTTTTAAATCGGGATTAGGATTTTGTACGCCTCTTATGTGGGGCATAGGTTTTTGCAATGTAAATATTTATTTTTATCCATGTTTTTTGGATTTGTATTGTAAATCGAGACACAAAAAACGGGGATCGATTAGACGAGGCGAAACCATGGTGGCGGGGCTGGTGCGGCATAGTTGCGGCACAGTGGCAGGAGGCATGTAGGGCAGTTACAGGAAGCATGCGACACATGCACATGTGAGGTGCGGCGCAGGGCTAGACCTACGTACAATGCCTCAGTCGATTGAAGCAGGTGCTCGGTCGACCGAAGCACTGCTCGGTCGACTGAAGCAGGGCGATGCGGGCGGGGCGCGCGCGGGCAAGCGATGCTGGTGCGGGGCGTGTGCGGGGCTCAGGCATCATCTTGGCAGACCTGGGCAGAGGCTCTGTTTGGGACTTTTTCAGCTTTTTCTAGTAGTCTAGCGGCGGTCAAAGGCTAAGGATGTACTCCGTGGGCTGAGGTGGCATATCGGGCCTTCTGGCGGCTCGATTAGGGTTTGGTAACCCTAAGGGTTTTAATCTTTAATCCGAGGCCGTCGGATTAAAAATTAAATATACGGACTGGATCTTACTGACTTAAATTATTTATTTTTGTCGTTGTATTTAATTAATTATTTATTTGTTTTAATTAATTGTGTGGATGAAATTTTTATTTTATTTTATCTTTTCCTTTTATGTATGATTTTTATAAATCAAGGAATATTAGGAAAATGGTTTTTAATTAAATAATTAATCGAATCAATTTTTAAAACGGGAAATAAGTAGACAATTAAGTTATTTAATTTTTGTGATAAGTAGATAATTAATTAAATTTTTTCAAAAAATCGGGTAATTAATTTCTTTTTGCAAAATTAAATAAGTAAATCTTTTGTTTATTTTAATAAAATTAAACATAGGATTTTTAATCGATTAAGACCAGATTAATTTTAATGGGATATTTAAAAATGAGTTTAATTTTTGAAATAAACAAAAAGGTAAAACCCTCGATTTTTTAAAATATTAAGTGGGAGAAGGACTTATTCACCGATAAATCTTACGGTCTCTGTCATACATTCGTCGGAGATGTAATTATAGGTCGCATGCCGGCTTGACCAGTCTTCTTAATGGAAGGGCTATAGTTATGGTATCTCTGGTACGAATTTCCGAAAGGAGTTAATTTGAAATGCAGTGCAAGGTGGGGCTCGCACACACCAGGTTTGGGACTTTGTCACGAAATTTTCAAATTAGGTGTGATGGTTATACACTTAATACGTGACTAAAAATATCCTCCCCAATGAAGTCATCGTTTTTATTTGCATGGACCAAAGGTAAATGGCTATTTAATTCTTGGAAATATCGGAAAATAAAAACATGTTGGTTCTTTGTTCGTTAATTGTTAGATGTCCACACTAACGTGACCTAATCAGTTAATGTGACTCTGGGTGGATGATTTTTGTTGTGATATTTTTCAAGAGAATATTAATAGACTGACATGTCGTCCAAACGGGGATTGATTAGTAGACGTCCACACTAACGTGGCCTACTTAATCACAAAGCTTTTGGGCAGTCAATAATTCTTTTAAAATTAAAAGGTTGAGGGACCCTAAATTTTTCAAAGAATTAAAAGGTTTTCTCTTTTGTTTCTCAAGATTTAATAATGGGATATTTCAATCCACTTGCGGCGAATCTCAAAGAACATAAGCTAGTTGGACCTAACTTTATCATTTTGAAAAGAAATTTAGATTTCGTCCTAACCTCAGAAAATTACGGGTTTGTATTATTTGATCCATGTCCCCCCGCTTTTAATAGTGGATCTCCCGAATAGGAGGTCCGGAACTATTAGAAGTAGATGAAAGCTGATTAGATGGCATGTTGCTGCATCTTGACTTCCATGTTAGATGGCCTGCAAAGCCAGTATCAATTTATGGCAACTGCAGCTGATATGATCCTAAACCTTACAGAAATGTTTGGTGGTCAGGATCAGGCAGCAGGGCAGACTGCCAAAGGGGATCTTATGAATACAAACATGGCTAAAGGTAATGTTTTTTCTTTAGTTGTCGAATCATGTTTAGTGGTTGTATCTACGGAGACCTGGTGTGTAGATACAAGAGCCACTAATCATGCCTACAATTCATTGCAAGGGTTCCAGGTAACCAGACAACTTAGAAATGGTGAGATTTACCTTCAGATGGGGAACGACTCCCAGGTATCTACTATAGCATGGGAGACGTGGTTCTTGATTTTGGTAGAAATAGGTGTTTAATATTAAAGAAAATTTTATAAAATATTAAAGAACATTTTATAAACCCTAATTTTATATTAAAATTAGGAGAAACTTGGTTTCAGTTTCCTGTTTGGGCATTGATGGATACTCTGTTAACTTTAATATGCATTTTTGCAATATTATGGTTAGGAAACGGTTTATCTGTCGCGGTACATTGGATAATGGTCTTTATATTTTACATCCGATTATTTCTACTAATAAGAATGAGGTGAATAGCTTACGTGCTTTACCACTAAAAGGGAAAGATTCCACCTTGAATCAAACAGTACTTTGGCACCTTCCTCTAGGTCATGTTAATCTGAAAAGGATACAAAGACTGGTAGAAGATGGACCTTTGGGTTCATTGTAAGTGGAGTCACTTCCAGTCAACGAATCCTGTTTAGAGGGTAAGATGACCAAGAGGTCGTTTACGGCCAAGGGATTTAGAGCCAAAGATGCGTTGGAGTTAGTTCATTCTGATGTATGTGGTCTCATGAACATCCTTGATATTTCTTCAATTTTTGGAGAGATTCAAAGTGTGTAGAAGCCAAAAGGACTTAACTCGAATTAGTGCCCACACGCTGGAGTTGAGACGTGCACCGGGTCATACGCGAGAAGATCACCGGGTGGTCTCGTCTCAACATGTTGAATCTTGAAACTCTATGACAAGTTTCAAAAGGTATTTTTTTTCTTGGATCAAAATCTCTTTTGCCTTTTCAAGAAAAATGAGACGATACATATTTTACGATCACGTAATCATCAATCCAAAATATTTTTTTAAAACTTCCGCTGCGTCGACTCTAACAGGTTAGGCATGTATGTGACATGAGACAATCATCTCTCTTATATAGCATAATTAGTTGACAAGTTCTCATGTGATTTGGAACTTCCTTCCTCATGTGTAGTTATGCTTGTCTTTATACTCAGAGTTGATAGTTATGTTATCTCATCTTCTTGCACACACTCTTTGGGAGCATGACTCTTGTAGATCACAAGCTAGTGTTCTTTATCTAGTAATATGGCTATGACCTAGCTGTCTTGATCTAGACTGACGCATGTTTGTGGTTTACCTCAAGATTCTTTCCCTTATCTAGTTTCGCATCTGAACAACCGCATGTTGTAGGTGTAAGTCGTTAGTCAATGTGAGTAACCGCCTACGTTCGGTGTAAGTTGTTGTTCCTGCGTCCCCTTCTGACAAAAGAATGTATATATGTTGTCTATACCCCTTGTTATGCTATCATAAATATCACACAGTTATTATTATGTGTTCATAGCACCTCTTTTCAGCTTGGGTTTCAACTTTTGGGCAATAGATCATGTGTGTGTCACTTAGTTAAACTAGACTAAGATTTATCCAAATATCTAGAGGTCCAAACACTTTGGGTTTGTCTTCTTATTTCAGACACATTGCTCATCTCCTTATGATAGGATTTGGGGTTTAGTTTTTGATCTATCCAGTGTCTTTCTCCTGCACATAGGGTTCACGGTTCACTATTATTAGAGATATAAGATGAACTATGTATGCTTGAGTTGATACTTGTATTTCTGTACATTGATGAACTGGATATCGATTTGCATGTAAATTTGCTAAGCTTGACATGCTTGTATTCATAATTGGTTAAAGCTCATATCACCTTCATGCTTAAAATATGCAATCACATATTGCACGTTATATATTTATTTTTATTTTTGCATGTATTTTTGGTAAGCTTATATTGAGGGGGAGAAATTATGAGGATATCTCAATGAGAGAGAGAGAGAGTATATGAGTGCGTTCTTAATTCTCTTGAGATGTTCTAGCAAGGGGGAGTGGTTACATTAAGGATGTCATGGACTCTAAACCAACATTTATTGTCTTCAACACAATACTCTCTCCCAGTGTGCCACACACGTAGAGCGCTTAAAGAGAGCTCGTGCCCTAAACGCAGAGACTCCACAACAGCGCGTGATCAGGAACGTACGAAGTAGTGTATTATTGGGAAGGTAATATCCTTCGTCCTTGCCTCGTTTATCCCTCACTCTAGGCCATATCTCTATCACATGTCCAAAGATCATATGACTGATCCTAGGATTTCTCTTAACCGCTCATTTGCCGACTGGTGTATTCTGTGAGCCCTCTTACCGACAGCTCTTCTCTCTTCGGGTTGTTCTCTTTGTCTTAGGTTCTGTCAAAGATAGTGCCATTTTTATGTCTCATTCTAGCCTGGTATACCTAATGACCGGAGATACTCCCCATCGGTGGAGACGACCTAGGAGATTCCATAAGAGTGATGTCTTGTTCACCACCCGTGCACAAGCTTACTACGTGATACTTCAACGATAAACACTATTGTTTGACGTAACGTACACATTCACACATTCACGGAATTTTGTATTGCTCAAAAATTTGTACTGCGTGGTTGGTACAGAGCATGCCTTCATCATAAGGCTGTTTACCCTGAGATGGTGCGCGAATTTTATGTAAATCCCATGGACATCGACTTCGATTCCCATACTCTTAGATCGACTTTCCATGGCATGAATATTGAACTCTCTCCCTCTCACATTTCTCATCTCATGGGTATTCCACGGGTCTCAAATCAACATTATCTATTTATCGAACACGTCGGTCCAACTGACTTTGAAGTCAATCAAGAGCTAACCAACGACGTCTACTGTCTTCCTATCAATCTTACTCAGGATATTTTGAGTCCCTCTTATCGCACTCTACATCATATCGTATCATCCATTATTACCCCTATCAGCCGTGTCTCGGATATCCCTCGTTCTCGAGCTCTATTCTTATATGCCATTGGTAAAGGATATTCATGTGATTTGGCACGTATAATTTGGTTGTAGATCGCACAGTTCGCTGATGGCCTTTCTGGATCTACTGGGATACCATTCTATTCCTTAATTATGATCATTTGCATCGAACATTCCATTCTCTTGTACGATAATGAGCCCATCACCTCTCTCCACGAAGATCTCTAGGGACTGACGACCATGAATCACATTGAACCGATTTAGAGCTCATCTAACCATGTTCTCTATAGTCATTGTTGGCCTAACAAGGCTTAATCATCCGTTTTGATGATAACAAACCAATATGGATCTAATTGTGTGTCAAGATTAATTTTCAGGTTTGAAATACATAGCAAAATGGACAATGGATCAAAGATATAAAGGCTCACATTCAAAGGTTAAAGGGGAATAGCAAAAAGAAAAGCAAATCAAGGCATAGCAGAGAGGTCGGTCGACCGAGGCAGAGGGTCGGTCGACCGAGGCACTGAACTGAAGCTCACAAGCATTTTTCGTCAAATCCAAAAGGCAAATCGTCAAATAAATACCGAGATGATTCTCTCACTTCAGAGGCAAAGAATTTTCGACAAATCCAGAAATTTTCGTCAAATCCAAGAATGATTTTTCGTCAATTATGAAGATTTTTCGACAGAAAAGAAAGAGGGAGAAAAAGACCTACACAGGAGGTCGGTCGACCGGTGTGCAGGGTCGGTCGA
>JAULLG010305716.1:0-11924 GCA_035668355.1 Sarracenia leucophylla
CAATTATGATTTACTGTTGTAATTATACTTAGAACTGTAACATAACTGGTTTACTTTTTAGTAGCTTGCTAGTGCTAGGTCATGTAGCACTTCATGATTATCTTGTTAGTAGATGGACACCTTTGCCTCTTAGCTCTGTGTTGTTGTTTAGGGTTACACTTTATATGATCTACTCGATCTCTTATATGTATATCTATCTAACAGTAGTTACTATTGTTATGCTTGTTTGCTTGGGTGACGGCTACTACTGTTGAACTTATGATACATGTTGGGTGATTGAGCTTATGCTTGGAATGTGATTATAATGTTTATAAGCTATGGTATGTGACATAGCCTATATTCATGACCTAAAATAACTGTTTATAGGATATAAACTGTTAGCCTTGCGTGGTTTGTGAGGCTGGGTTTGAAAACTCCTCACCCTTATGTTGTGATTACTGTTTACACGTAAGCTGTTGATATCTTGGTGATAGATTTGGTTGTGCAGGGTTTATGCTTGTTGAATCGATATTTGGTGAGGATATCAGGTTAGTTGATTAGGATATATCCTTGTTACATATATGCTACTGTGGTAGTGTGCTATGATATTCCGTGTTATATCATGTTATTGGTTTCGATATCCTGTTGGGTATATCAGTTGAACTGTTTAGCTTTGTGTATAAGCTATCTAGACTTGTGGATATTGTCTAGGTTTGAGGAATGGATTGTTAAATCTAAAGTTAAGCTGGTTATGCTTGGGTGGTTATTTATACTTGTTGTTGGAATGCTTGGACTTACAGTATAAACTTATTTGTAAAAATCATGATGATGTGATAAACTATATTCTTCTGGCTTCGATTAAACCTTATTTTCCTATCGTATGTCATCTTCATAAAGTATGTTTAGCTCTTGTGTAGTTTATTTCCTACGAGCATGTGGCTCACGTTGTCTCCGACAAGACACGTAAGCTCAGAGAAGTTTAGCAAGTTGATGATGGACGCAGTGGAAGCTTGACAAATGCTTGGTTTATTAGTTGAGCATGTTTTAGCTCCTGGTTTATAATTAGATGATTGCATATATTATTCAGATATGTTGTATGAGGCTATAAGCCCATTTTCATTTCCTATTTGCATAGTTTGGGATTCAGGTACTTAGCATCTCTCTGGTTGCATGATCAAGTATGGGTTGGGTTTAATGTTGTAGCTATATCTATTTAGCTAGCTTCAGTTGTATATCTGTTTAATTGGCAGTCGTTGCCTTGTTATTTTGATATGGATCTTATGTGGTTGTCTATTACGTTCAAATAGCTTTTAGTGCCTAAAGCAAACATATCAATGCAAATTTTTCTAAAATATCAGGTGGTGCGGTTTGTTTAGGTATCCTTTTATACTAAAGTGGGTGTGGTTTGTACCTCTATACTACTAGACACGTGATCAATATCAGGGTTAAACCAAATAAAATGCTTGGTTAATCTGGAAAATTAATATCTTTTTATATTAAAAGAGGGGTTTGATCGGGTGCTTCGCGGAGTTTGGATTCCTTCTAACGGCTTCGAGTCGGGGCGTTACAGTGTATATATAGAAAAATACAACAGCGCTAGAGTGCTTTTTGAGCATGTGCGGGGCACCTGATGGCGCTCGAGTGCTCTTCGAGCGCAGTTAAAGATTTCGGGTTTTTTATGCTCGCGCCAATGAGTGTTGAACATGGTTTCAACGCTGAGCTCTATCACTCTACAAGCGCACTATGGGTGCCTGAAAAATCCAACTCTCAATAAAGAGAAATAAGATATTAAATAGGGGCGCTCGAGCGCTCCACGTGCGTTTCAATATCTTAACTCTCGGCTTATCAAGAAAGGCACAAATAATGTTTGCCGCTCGATGCTGCTCGAGCGCTCAAAGGGGCTTGAAGGTGTTCGTGCCCCTTTCGTGCGGCAATGCCTAGTATCCATGGAATAGTCATGAATTCTCTAAGACAATAAAAACAAAAACTACCCTAAAGCATATGATGAGATGAATTCATATGGGTGTGTGTATGTGGGTGCCATATACCTTATAGGAGATCGGAGCGGATTTGTTGAATGTGAACAGGATGGAAGACCAAGATAGAAACACCTAAAACCCTAAACCCAAAGTTAAAGGTTCATACACAATATTTTTGTACTTAACACGGGAATAGCCAAAATACTAACAATCTCCCCCTTTGGCATTTTTGGGACAAAACCAATAACCAAACCTATATAAGAAGTGGAATATATGAGAATATATGAGAGCAATCAATGTATACTAGAGACCCTAATCTAAACTGTAGGGCTTGTATAAACAATGTGTACCAGCTCACTGCACGGAAAGCTGAAAACCAACGTGAAACATATATGTGATATGATAATAAAACATAATTGTAGATTAAGAGAGTCATGGCAGGGAAAAATTGTAAGTAATAATATCTTGCATTAACAGTAGACCGATATACAAATTAGTGCATACATTATGCAACAAACTAGAAATTGAATATATCATGCCATAATGAAGTTATCGAGATATCATATGAAAAAAAAAAGTTTGTGAGCATAGATTCACATAAGAAAGATATGGCATAACATATGTTATATCACTCGACACAAGACAAAGTTACGATATATATAATCGAAAATCTAAAAATTCCCCTTGTAAGCGTCTCCCACTTTTGGGCCTGGAAAATCAAACTGGGAATCAACAAGCTGTTTATGAAACAGGGATGTCGTTGTCCGGATCGTTTTGAGTAGGGTTCTCCGGGGATAACCTAGTGGCAATTAACGTACCACATACATTGTCGTCGAGACATATAACTCGATGATCAATGTCTCTCATATGGTAATGAATTCCACTTATCACACGACCGATGCTCATTGTAAGGGCCTAACCCTAATTTTACACGTACGGTGTTCGGTTAGGCGGTTCAATTTTCAAACTTAAAGTACTTGTTCTCACATAGTATTTTAAATTTGGATTCGATCCTAGTGGGATTTTGGCTTACCCCCTTTTTAGGGTCGAGTGTTATATTATCACGTGTTATCGTGGGAGGTTCAGAGGTGTTCAGATCGAGACTCGTAGCATTTTTACATTTTTTCTCAGATTTGGGTCCAGCAGCCAAGCGCTCGAGCACTGGTGAGTCCGCTCGAGCGCACTTGGTTCGATTGGACCTTTATATGCTGCGGGGTTTTTGGTTTTTTTAGATAACCTAAACTTTTTCTCTCCCTTCTCTCTAGAACTTGATACCAGAGGATAAGGCTTGGATTTTTGCGGATCTGAAGGCTAGGGCTTGGATTCTGAAGCCGTACGCTTGATCCGGGAGTTGAGGGCTACGCGTTCACCGAGCCAGATTTTGATTTTGGTGGTTTTGGCTAGCCTTGTTTTTCTTTTTTTAGCTTTGGATGACTTCACGAGGTAGGAAATGACCTACTCTTGAACTTCTCCTATTATATGCAAGGCTAGTTTTGTGTATTTATAGGTATTATGCTGGTTATCTTGCTTTTTATGCTAGTTTTGCATGATTCAGGCTTCGGGACCTGGTTTTCTAGGAAACTTTTTAGCTTTCTTTGGTCGTGAGCATGATTATGAGAGATCTATCTTTTCAAATTTGAATTTAGGTAGTTTATGCTTAAATTATGTTATTTGCGATATTTGGCTGTTGTACGCTTTATCGAGCTTAGAAATAACGGAATGAGAAACAAGATAGTTTTCCTCTATTACGATAGAGTTTGAGATTTATCTGTATGTTTAGATTTTTATTGGATAGCTATAGCTAAAATCATGTACAAACTGGGTGTTTTCCAAGTTTGAGATTTTGGGGCAAAACGGGGTTTTGAGTGGCTTTTTTTCAAAATAGGCTCGCTTTTCTGGTAAATGGCGAGGGATGGACCTTAGAGTTTCTAAGGTGGTGCTTTTCGGGCAAGTCCTGGGTGACCATCCAGATGATTGAATCAAAACTTTTACTCTAAGTTCAAACCTTTTTCCTTTGAACTTAACTTATGATTCAACATTAACTGGATTTTTCTTTGATATTCATGTTTATTCGTATAACTAGCAGTAATTATCGTTGTGCTTGTTTGTTTGAACGGTAATCACCACTGTTATATTGATACGCATTTATATCCCTATGTTTTCTCCCCGCGGGTCTACGGGCTAGTAAAGTGGGTTGAACGTTGAATTATATCCTTCCAACAGTTAAACCATTTTACAAACTTATGATTCAACGTTAATCCGGATTTTACACCGCTTGTGTTTACTCGCATGGCAAGGGTTGGACCTTAGGGTTCTAAGTTGGTACTTTTTGGGTGAGTCCCAGGTTATCGGATGGATGTTGAACCAAAACTTTTTAAAAAAAAAATCAAACCTTTTACTTTTGAACTTAACTTATGGTTCAACCCAAATTCGGATCTTTGTTTTCTCCTCGCGAACCGGTTATGGCGAGGCCAGGAGGGGTTGTTATATAAACTGTTAGCCCTTTGTGGTTTATGAGATAGTGTTTGAGAGCTTCTCACCCTTAGGTTGTAATGTTGCTTATATGTAACCTATTGATATCTCAGTGATAGATATGGTTAGTGCGGTGCCTTCGGGCCGTGACTTATGGCTTCATGCCTTATAGATCACCTTCTGATCGTTTAGCCATTCTCGTAGTTGTGTGTATGTGCGGTTGTAGATAGACTTGCGTCTTTTACTCTGGGAAGTTGGTTTATCATTTCCTGTTGAGCTTGCTAGTTGAGGGACACCATTGCCTCTAAGTCCTATGTTGTTGTTTGAGGTTACACTTTATATGATCTTCTCGATCTCTAATATGTATATCTGTTTAACAGCATTTACTGTTGTTGTGCTTGTTTGATTGGGTGACGACTATTGTTGTTGAGCTTACGATATATGTTGAGTGATTGAGCCTATACTTAAAGTGTGATTATAATGTTTATAAGCTATGGTATGGGATATGGCCTATATTCATGATTTGAGATAACTATTTATAGGGTATAAACTATTAGCCTTACGTGGTTTGTGATTTTGGGTTCGAGAACTCTTCACCCTTATGTTGTTATTACTGTATACACATAAACTGTTGATATCTTGGTGATAGATATGGTTGTGCAGGGTTATAGCTGGTTGTATCGATATCAGGTGAGGCTATCATGTTAGTTGAGCTTAGGATATATCCCTATTATATATATTATGTTATGGTAGTGTGCTACGATA
Source organism: Sarracenia leucophylla (assembly GCA_035668355.1). NCBI lineage: Eukaryota > Viridiplantae > Streptophyta > Magnoliopsida > Ericales > Sarraceniaceae > Sarracenia > Sarracenia leucophylla. Next base: position 5,196 of record JAULLG010305716.1, read on the forward strand.
TCCGGTGTTATATCATATTGTTGGATTCGATATCCTGTTGAGTATATCAGTTGAACTGTTTAGCTTTGTGTGTAAGCTATCTAGACTTGTGGATATTGTCTATGTTTGAGGAATGGATTGTTAAGCTGGTTATGCTTGGGTGGTTATTTATACTTGTTGTATAGATGCTTAGACTTACGGTATAAACAAATTTGTAGAAATCATGATAATGCGATAAATTATATTCCACTGATTTTGGTTAAACCTTATTTTCCTATCGTATGTCATCTTCATAAAGCATGTTTAGCTCTTTTGTAGTTTGTTTCCTATGAGCCTATGGCTCACGTTATCTCTAACAACACGGGTAAGCTCGGAGAGGTTTAGCAAGTTGATGATAGACGCAGCGAAAGCTTGGCAGAAGCTTGGTTTATTAGTTAAGCATGTTTTAGCTCCTAGTTTATATTTGGATGGTTGTATGTATTATTCAGATATGTTGTATGAGGCTATAAGGCTATTTTCATTTCCTGTTTGCATGGTGACGGATCTTGGTACTTAGCATCTCTCTGGTTGCATGATCAGGTATGGGTTGGGTTTAATGTTATAGCTATATCTGTTTAGCTAGCTTCAGTTGTATATCTGTTAGTTGGCAGTCGCTGCCTTGTTGTTTTGATACGGATCTTGTGTGGTTGTCTATTAGGTACAAACAGCTTTAAGTGCCTAAAGAAAACATATCCACGCAAATTTTTCTAAAATCTCAGGTGGTGCAGTTTATTTTAGGTATCTTTTTATACTAAAATGGGTATGGTTTTACCTCTATACTCCTGGACACGTGATCAATATCAGCGTTAAACCAAATAAAATACTTGGTTAATCTGGAAAATTAATATCTTTTTATATTAAAAAGAGGGGTTTGATCCGGTGCTTTGCGGAGTTTGGGTTCCTTTTAACATCTCCGGGTCGGGGCGTTACAGTGTATATATAGAAAAATACATCGGTGCTAAAGCGCTCTTCGAGGATGTAGGAGGCACCTAATGGCGCTCGAGTGCTCTTCGAGCACAGTTAAAGATTGTAGGTTTTTTCTGCCCACGCCAATGGAGTTGAACAAGGTTTCAACGCTGAGCTCCATCGCTCTACGGGCACCTGAAAAATCCAAATCTTGACAAAGAGAAATAAGATATTAAACAGAGGTGCTCGAGTGCGCCACAGGCCTTTCAATATCTTAACTGTCGGCTTATCAAAAAAAGGCACAAATAATATTTTTCGCTCGATGCTGCTCGAGCGCTCAAAGGTGCTTGAAGGTGCTCGTGCCCCTTTCGCATGACAATGCCTAGAATCCATGGAATAGTCATGAATTCTCTAAGACAACAAAAAAAACAAACTACCATAAAGCATATGATGAGATTAATCCATATGGTTGTGTGTATGTGGGTGTCATATACCTTGTAGGAGATCGAAGCGGGTTTGGTGAATGTGAATAGGACGAAGGACCTAGACAGAAACACCCAAAACCCTAAACCCAGAATTAAAGGTACAGACACAATGGTTTTGTACTTAACACGGGAATAGCCAAAATACTAACAATCTTCCCCTTTGGCCTTTTCAGGACAAAACCAATAAACAAACCTATACAAGAACAATCAACTTATGCTCGAGATCCTAATCTAAAATATAGGACTTGTATAAACAACGTGTACCTATTCACTGCACAAAAAGCTCAAAACTAACGTGAAACATATATGTGATATGATTATAAAACATAATTGTAAATTAAGAAAGTCATGGTAGGGAAAAATTGTAAGTAATAATATCTTGCATTAACAGAAAACAGATATACAGATTATTGCATACATTATGCAACAAAATAGAAATTGAATATATCATGTCATAATGAAGCTATCGAGATATTATATGAAAAACAAAGTGTGTGAGCAAAGATTAACATAAGAAAGATATGGCATAACATATGTTATATCACTCGATACAAGACAAAGTTACGATATATATAACCAAAAATCTAAAAACTCCCCCTATCAACTTCTCCCCCTTTTTGTCCTTGAAAACCAAATGGGGAATTAGCAAATTGTTTATGAAACAGGGCTGTCGTGGTCCGGGTCGTTCTGAGGAGTGTTCTCCGGGGATATCTTAGTGGCGGTTAAGGTACCATATACATTGTCATCGAGACATAAGACCCGATGATTAATGTTGCTCATGCGGTAATGAATTCCACTAATCACACAACTGATGCTCATTGCAAGGGCCTGACCCTGATTTTACATGTACGGTGTTCAGTTAGGCTGTTCTGTTTTCAAACTTAAAGTACTTGTTCTCGGATAATATTTTAAATTTGGATTCGATCCTCATAGGCTTTTGGCTTACCCTCTTTTTGGGTTGAGTGTTATTTTATCACATGTTATCTTGGGAGGTTCTGAGGTGTTCATACCGAAACTCATAGCGTTTTTACATCTTTTCTCGGATTTGGGTCCAGCACCCAAGCGCTCGAGCGCACTTAGGTCGGTTGGACCTTTATATGCTGCAGAGTGTTTGGTTTTTTTTGAAAAACCTAAACTTTTTCCCTCCCTTTCTCTCTAGAACTTGATACCAGAGGCCAGGGCTTGGATTTTTACGGATCTGTAGGCTACGGTTTGGATTCTGAAGCCGTACGCTTGATTCGGAAGTTGAGGGCTACGCGTTCACTGAGCAAGATTTTGATTCTGACGGTTTTGGCTAGCCTCGTTTTGGTTTTTTCAACTTTGGACGACTTCACGAGGTAGGAAACGACCTACTTTTGAACTTCTCCTGTTATATGTAAGGCTAGTTTCTTGTATTTATAGCTTTTATGCTAGTTTTGCATGTTTCAGGCTTCGGGACCTGATTTTCTAGGAAACTTTTTAGCTTTCCTCGGTCGTGAGCATGATTATGAGAGACCTGTCTTCTCATATTTGGATTTAGGCGGTTTATGCTTAAATTGTGTTATTTGCGATATTTAACTGTTGTACGCGTTATAGGGCTTAGAGATAATGGAGTGAGAAACAAGTTAGTTTTCCTCTATTACGATAGAGTTTGTGATTTATCTGTACTTTTAGATTTTTGATTGGATAGTCGTACCTAAAATCATGTACAAACTGGGTGTTTTCCAAGTTTGGGGTTTTTGGGCAAAAACGGGTTTTGGAGTGGCTTTTTCCAAAACATGCTCGCTTTTATGGTAAATTGCGAGGGCTGGGCCTTAGGGTTCTAAGGTGGTGCTTTTCGGGCAAGTCCTGGGTAACCGACCGGATGATTGAATCAAAAATTTTACTTTATGTTCAGACCTTTTTCCTTTGAACTTAACTTATGATTCAACATTAACCGGATTTTTCTTTGATATTCGTGTTTATTCGTATAACTAGTAGTAATTATTGTTGTGCTTGTTTTCTTGGACGATAATCACTGCTCTTATATTGATAAGCATTTATATCGCTATGTTTTCTTCCCGCGGGCCTACGGGCGAGGCCGGGAGGTGGTTTTCTATAGTCCTCCCCGTGAGCTGGTTGTGGCAAGGCCGGGAGTGGTTACTATATAAACTGTTTTATATAGAGAATATATGATATGTCATAAATTGTTTGGTTTTAAACTTAAAGATGTATCGTTTCTTGGTTTTAGATAAACTATGTTTGCATATCGCATGTCATCCTCATACAGCACGTTTAGTTCTTGCATAGTTTGTTTCTTACGAGCATGTGGCTCACGTTGTCTATGAAAACAAATAGGTGATCTCGGTAAGGAGATAGCTAATTGAGGCAGGAGCTCGGGGAAGCCAGTTAGAGCTATTTTTTCTTACCTTTGGTTGATGTATAGTTGATGTACATAGGTTTTGTGTAAGCTTGGGAGAAACATGACGGTTTATGTATTAAGTTGATTTTGTTTCCATAATACCTTGTGTAACGTCCTGACCTTAATCTAATAAACATCCAATATAATTATCCATAATCATGATAGATAACTCATGCATCTTAAACTCCAAATAGACTAACTCTCGAAATTTTTAGAAATTTCGGCAGAGTTTCCCCTGTTTTTGACACTATCCAAAAATTTTGCCACCTGTAAACAAATACCTGGGCATCATAAACAACAAAAATTCGCATCTGCGACAAATCTAAACTAATCCAAGCTACAACATGCATCTCAAGCCTCAATATACAAGGTGGGTGGCTCCAACGCACTTACAACTCACATACAAAACCATAACGAATAAACTGCTATAAACTGAAAGAGAAAAGAACAAGCTACTAGCAACACGCTAACCAACCAAAATATAAAAGGGCCTTATGGACATACAACCCAACAAATAATAAAGCTACGGAAAAGAACTACAAGCTGTACATCAAACATAATACACTCCGCCATGGTGCATGTGAAATACTAAAAGGAACTGTCCACATGCCTCCAACTCGCTGATCCATCCTTGCGAAAAAACTTGAAAATGTTAGGGTGGCTGAGCCACGGTTGTAGGAAAATACACTAACATATGAATAACTAAGTAAAAAATGTGAGCCGAGCATGTGAATACCTTTACACCAATAAGTAGGAACTAAGTTCTAAGTTCTATATAGAATACTGTATTCACATGACTCTAGTTTTAAGAAAACATTTCTTAAAAAGATTGTATTTCCCTTTTCCATAAAAATAGTTTCCACATTTTTCAATTCTCACGAGGACTAAGGGGTTATCCCCAAAACTTATCCCATACGGATCTAACCGTCCATCCATATCATGTCTATACTATGCTCCAACCTGAAAAGCTCACAACTCCAACAACAAGGATATCAGCAATAGATATTTCATCAAGAGGGATAAAAGAGTACTGTCCATAAGATGTCCGTAACAGAGATATGGTAATCTGTAACAAGATACAATCTAGAAGGGCATGCTAATCAAGCATAATGTCTACACCACAAGAGTAACGAGACTAATTCCCAAGCCTTCTATCAAAAAGGGGCATCTAGCATGAATAAGTAAACACGGCTCCTCGAATCATAACTAAAACGTACGACCACGTACATACAACAGCACCTTAATCATATTCCGCATCATAGCCAGGTCTATAAATCAACCGAAGCTCACATCTTCAGTCTCAACTCATGTAGAGAGTACACGTATATATATATATACACCCACGGTGTGCAATATCAAGCTAAAACACATAAATGAGTAATGCACACATAATCCAAACCAAGAATCATGTATCGTAAAGTAGACAAGCTATGTCCTATACCATAGCTCATCGTGGACCGACCTCACGGAACACCTCATCCCTAGTCGGAAGGCTTAGACTACACTCCCTACTCCCCCACAGGTTCCTAAGCTAAAGCACCGGTATACACGATACCCATCAACAAGGTACACAAATAGTGAACCTAACATCACAAAATCCAGGCCATAACTGCCTTATTCTCAACAGGGTTTTTATAACCCAATCCGGTGGATATAACCACCATACACTATAATCACAAGCATCCAGCACAAGAGGCAAGCAATGTGCTCCAACAGATCACAAGGATCTACTCATAAACGCACAATGACACAAGCAATGTGCACCAACAGATCACAAGGATCTACTCATTAAAGCACAAACATAATGTACTAGGATACCAATACCGGTCATCCAACAATAAACCTCAAATATCAATGCTTAGGCTATAAAAAGGGGAGCCTAATAATCATCAAGTATGATATCAAACTCAGGGCACGATACGTGCGTCACTAGGGTAACTTAACTACCTGCCACTAACCACATCACTTTAACCGTCAATAAGGCACTAAGCCTAGAAGTGCGAGCTTCAAGCTCCAGACCTCAAGTCACACCAACTCGTCAATACACAAATAATCCTCATGACATAGGTTAAGGATTCTAACCACCGTTTGCCTTTCACAAACCTTAAACTGTAAATCACAAGCCATAGGCAATGAGCCATAAAGTGCAAGTCGTGAACGACTATCCTCAATCTACAGGCCTCCAACCACCGCGGTTAACATCGAGCCACAAACGAAAGGCTATAAGCCACCAACCGCAAATTATATGCTTTAAACCATAATCTACAAGTTACAACATCTCAAACTTCTTAAGCCTCAAGGCACGCATCAAGGTTATAAACCATAATCACAAGACTTCAAGTCTCATATGCTACAAACCCCATCTCACAAACCAAGAGTGACATGCCAAATAACTTAAGTCATAGTGTGTAGACAATCGACCAAGTCCTTGGACCGAAACATCAAGATTCCACACAAGGGATTAAGGGTACTACACCTTCATGTTCATATCTATATCAAGAGGATGGTCTTAACCATCAAACATCCAAGGTGCTTACACTTAGCCAATAGACCTCACTTTTATTACAACGAGTGAACTTCACCCAAATATGAAATTACACTTAACAATAATCCTTACTCATCACTAAGCACTAGCATATCAAATAGGTTATTTAGTCACCAACAATTCCTTCACTAGCCAAGGTTAAACTACCATCCACATTACCCGTGCACATGGATTTACCGAAATTAAGTGAAGATCACCCACACATCAAGCTTAACTCATAACAAAACCTTAATACATAGCCAAAGTTCACATTACTACGACATGTGAGTTTCACCCAAGTCATGAGAATAATACCCAAGTATGGTTCTATCCTCTCATAACATATCAACAAGTCCAATAGATGACCCTTATCACTCATTGATCTCCAAAGTGTTCATATACACATAAGCTACCAC
>JAULLG010306807.1:0-11897 GCA_035668355.1 Sarracenia leucophylla
TTCAAACACAAAAACACTACAAAACACGATATCAAATAACAAAAAGGGGGCTAACTTGGTGTAACTTAACGGGTCTAGATCGTCACTTTTGAGTGCCGATCAACCACATACATCAGAATGAATCAATTCGAAACTTCTCTGGCTCTAAGTCCCTTAGCCGAAAATGGCCTCTTGGCCATCTTACCCTCTAAATAAGATTTAGATGCTGGATGTGCCTCCGCTTCCAATGAATCTAAAGGTCTATTTTCTACCAGTCTTTGTATCCACTTTAGACTACCATTACCTAAACGAATATACCAAAGTATTGTTTGATTCAACGAGGAATATTTTCTTTTTTGTGGTAAAACATGCAAATTATTCACCTCATCATTTTGAATAGTAGAAATAAATGGTTGTAGAATATAAACACTATTACCCAATATACCATAATAGATAAAGTGTTTTCCAACCATAATACTGCATAAATGCTTGTTAAAGTTAACACAATATCTATCAATCCTCAATCAGGAAATCGAAATTAAGTTCCACCTGATTTGAGGTACATAAAAAATGTTTTTTAAAATTAAACACCTATTTCAACTAAAAAAAAAGAACTAGGTATGCCACTGTAGTATACCTTGCCATCTTTAAGCTGTGTGCTTACCTGGAACTCTTATAAATATTTGCAGACATGATTAGTGGTTTCTATATCCACGCACCAGGTTCCCATCGATACAACCGCTAAACATGAGCCAGTAACTAAAGAAAAGGTTTTACTTTCAGCTGTCTTGTTCTTGTGATCAGGACAATCTCTCTTATAATGCACCAGCTTTTGACAATAATAGCAATTATCCTTAGGCAACTTAACCTTTGACATGGTAGTTGATGGCTCCTCCTTGTCATTCTTTTGTGTATTATCCTGTTGTACCCCTTTCTTCTTCTTCTACTAGAAGAGGAAGCCTTTTGTGTAACAAACATATGAGCCGACTCCCAAATAACACCCTCTACTACCTGTAATTCCATCAATAATTTTGCTAAAGAAAATTCGAGTTTGTTCAATGTATAGTTTAAGCAGAATCGCTTAAATGAATATGGTAGTAACTAGCAGACGATATCTACTTGGGTTTCCCCATCAATCTCATCTCCAAGGATCTCCAACTTATTATGAAGACCTAGCATCATCAAAACGTGATCCCTTACCGGTGTACCCTCAGCCATGCTCGTGTTCATAAGATCCCTCATAGAAACCTACCTTCCTATACGACCCTACTTACCAAACATTTCTGCAGCTGCACTTGCCAAAGACTGATACTTGCTTTGCATTTTTAGGATTCTATACTAAAAGCCATGCTTTTATGTATCTTATATCCTTGATCCTTGGCATATTAATAAGAAAACAATTGAGAGGTTATTGTATATTCTCTTTTATATTTATTATATGGTGTGTGTATGCATAGTCCGTATATTTTGTCTAGTATTTGACTCTTCGCATCAAGCGAGGAAATCACGTCAAAGGTTCTGAAAAATATACAAGTGGGCTCACAATCGCAATGGACCCAGATAATCTATTGGTATGATTATTGCACATCGTTCGAGTAGCTTGTCTTTGCTAGGTCAAACGGCTCGAATTTCGATATGAGAATTTGTTGTCAGAGCTCGATGTGCTAGTACACTATGAGTGTATTGAGCAGGATCATTAGGATGATCAATTCTATAGTGACAATATGAATTTATCTACATCCTATATTATTGTGGATTGCACGTGGTCTTAATCCTGATGTGATTGATCGAATCATGTTCAGATAATGCGTAGTGCTTTGAGTCACCAATGTCTGAGATTTTGATATTGAGATCAATATGACCGGTGGGTTGGGTACTGTCGTTATTCGATCGATGGTTGATAATCAACTGACAGAAAGCACGTCCGGCTTAGGTTGAGGAGTTCCCCCTCGTGTGCTTTTCATATAAGTTTGACTATGCCAAATCTGTACAGTGGATCGGTTGATCCGGTATATTTGAAAATTTAAGCAGCGTGGTTATGAGGAAAACAAGATTATCAAACTGGGTTTTCAGTAACCTAAATCGATTATCCGCAATCCATATCTTAAACATGGAGATACTACAGTGCAAATGATAATTGGAAACTTGAGACACAAATTGTGTTAGGGCCAGGAGTTCAGTCAGGGCCTTTAGTGAATAAGTCCTGGTTCGTGCGAGAATGGATCTAACTCGAGGGTTGAGTTAAGAATATTTCATTTTCTTGTATGGTTAGCCCGAGTCCTATACTTCTTCGTGATCCCTCACGTAGCCCGTTTATACGCACGGTTAATTTATGGTTGGTTTCGGTGATGATTTAATTTAATTTAATTTGATTGTCGGATTTTCGCTGGGACTATCAGGGAATTAAATTAAATGTTGACGGGCATTTTTGACATTTGGCACTCCTAGGGATAACCCATAGGTGGCCGGCCCTATCCTTGAGGAGAAATAATTAATTTTGTAAATATATATTATATATCATGCTTTTTTGGTAGGATATATATATATATCTTTACAAAATTAAAAGTATATGTATATATTTCTTTATATATACATGGGAGAATATATTCATTGCCTTATTAAGATGATTTTTTCTAAGTCTCTCTCATATATGGCCGGCCATGTTAATGGGATGGGATCCCTTGATTTTTGTAATGTTATATATATTAGATGGTTTTAGGAAAAGAGATATATACATATCCCTTTTTATTATAAGTAATACATATACATCGAAAGAGGAAAAAAAAACGAACCTTAATGTCTCATAATAGTCATCGCCCCTCCCACTCTTGTTCTTGTATGTTTCTACAAGTTTGGAGAGAATAAAGTGTGTCTGAAACCAACAAAGCCTGATTCAGTTCGGTGCCTACACACACCAGAATCAAGACGTGCTACAGGTCATACGCGAGAAGGTCACCGGTTGGTCTCGCATTACAATGTGAGCTATATTTCGATCTTGACTCAATAATATCCTTTTAGCTTTTTCATGAAAAATGAGACCAGACATTTTTTACGATCGCGTCATCGTCAATGCAAAATTTTTTAGAACTTTCACAGTGCGGACTCGTACAATAGCACCATCTGGACAAAGCCAATGAGGTGGCAGACGCTTTTAGCAGGAAGTCGTTGTGTTCCCTTATGCATGTTTCCATTTAGGAGTTGAATATGATGGGAGAGATCGGTGAGTTCGAGGACCATGCAATGCTGTTTACCGTTGTTTTACAACCTTCTCTTGTAGCGCAGGTGAGGGAGGCCCAGGTGGAGAATGTTGAGTGTGTGATGTACCGAGAGCAGCTGGCTAATAGTGAGGGTGCCACATAATGAACCATGCATGAGGATGGTATTTTGAGGTTTCCAATGAGGATTTTTACGCTTGAGGAGTGTCACGACGAGGTGCTATGGCAATTTCACTATTTACGTTTGGCGGTGCATCAGGGGAGCACCAAGATGTACCACGATCACAATAGACAGTTCTTGTGGAGTGGAATAAAGAGGGATGTTCTGTTGTTTGTGTCATGGTACCTCACCTTTCAATAATTAAAAGTAGAGCATTAGAGGCCAGCAGGATTTCTCTAGGCATTACCTATATTTGAGTGGAAGTGGGAGCATGTGACTATGGTTTTGTGACTGGATTATCGAGATCTCCGAAGGGGCATGACATGGTGTGGGTTATGGTTGATAGGTTGACCAAATCAACATATTTTTTATCGATCTTCCTGACTAACTTGATAAGAGGTTAGGTCATCTATACTTTAGTGAGATCATTTGTTTGCACAGGGTTCCCATTTCAATCATGTCAGATCAACACCCGCGTTATGCTTCACATTTCTGGAGGAGCCTACAGTCAGCCATGGGGACCGACCTTCTATTCAGAACAACCTATCATCCTTAGACAGATGAACAATCAAAGCATACTATACAGATCTAAGAGGACATGTTGTGGGTGTGTGTGTTGGATTTTCGAGAATCTTAGGAGGATCACATACCATTGGTGGAGTTTAGCTACAATAATAGCAATCAGTGGAGCATACAGATAGGACCTTTTGAGGCATTGGATGATAGGTCATGTACGTCACTGGTATGTTGTGAAGACATGGGAGAATTTACCTTATCAGGATTGGTGTTAATTAGGGAGACGATCGAGATGATTGTGACCATCTGAGAACATTTGATCACAACGCAAAATCGCCAAAAGAGTTATGCCGATACGAGACGGCGACATTTGATGTTTGAGACATGAGATCATATCTTCCCGTGAATTTCCCCACGGAAGGGGCTGATGAGGTTTAGTAAGAGTGGGAAGTTATCTCCGTGCTTTATCAGGCCCTTTGTGATTTAGGACAGATTCGGGGTAGTAGCATATGGCCTGGCCTTACCTCTAAAGTTGTCTTCGGTGAGTGACATTTTTCTTGTCTCTATGCTATGGAAGTATGAGCCATACACTTTTTATTTTCTTGATTGCACTGATCTTTGAGTAGAGGATGATGTTACATATGATAAGTGACCCGTACGGATACTTAACTCGAGGGAGCATGTTTTGCGGGGCAAAACTTTATCTTATGTCAAAGTGCTATGACAACACCACGACAAAGATGAGGCGATGTGGAAAAGGGAGTCGTTTGTGCAGGAACGATGTCGAGAGTTGTTTTCTGCATGAGGTATGTTGATTTCGGGGAAAAAATCTCCTAAGTGGGGGATATTATAATACCATGAACCATTTCAATTTTGACTTTTATTCGAATCGGGTTCCAAAACTTTTAAATTTTTTCTTAAACCGGTTAAAAGTTTGGGAGAAACTAAAATTTGATCTTGATTCGGAGTCCCGTGATATTACAATTTGTTTTCAAACCTTGGGTATATTATTTTGGGGCATAGAGCTATGTTTAGTGACGTTTGGATCGGAAACAGACACTGTTTTTAAACTTTTTGAGCCGGGTAAACCTTGTAAGGTCCGCTCGATCGGTCTCCTCATCGCTCGAGCGATCTATATCGGTTAGGCTTTATAAGTTACAGGTTTAAGGTGTTGTGGATCATTATTCACATTTTCTTCTCTTTATCTTGCTTAGGCAGCTCTGAGGAATGGCTAGGGTTTGAGGAAGGTCACCTTGGCTTGATTGAAGGCCTTGTTTTGTAAGTTAAACCTTAGTTTTAACTCTTGGATTCTTGATTTCCTTCCTCCCCTATACCTTTTTACGGAACTGATTTTGTGTTTTAGGTGTTCAATTGGTGTTTGGAGCTAAGATTGTTGATTTTTTGCTTCCCTTGCGCATTTGAGGTGGGATATATGCTAATCCTTGACTCTTGAATCATTATATGTTGTATATTTTGATTCTATGTTGAAAAAGATGGAATATATACGTAGTGATCAATTTTATCAAACCCTAAATGTATGGAACTTGAAAAAAAGTAAGTTTTTATGCATCTATATCATGTTTAGAGCATATCTACCTTTTTAGTTTGAAAATCGACCTGGTGCCGTGAAAAACGTGCCCAAACAGACTAGGGCTTAATTTGGGAGAAATGTTGGAAATTGGGAAAAATGGTGCTTTGGTTCAAAACCTTAAAATTAACTTTGGTTATGTCAAATTGAACCTTAATGGAGCACATATTGATAAAAATATTGATACAATATGTTTTGAGTTTTGTTATCAAACATGATGGATTTCGGGCAAACCTATGCTTTGCTCCTACCATGATGGATTTTGGTATAGATGTATGTGTTACGATATATCTTGTGAGTTATATATATCCTTGTATAGCATATCTTGTGAGTTATAGATATCCTTGTATAGCATATCTTGTGAGTTGCTGATATCCGTGTATAGCATATCTTGGTGAGTTGTAGATATCCTTATATAACATATCGTGTAGTTATTGATATCCTTGTATAGCATATATTGTGCTTGTTGATATCCTTGATGTGGAATATCACGCAAATTTTGCATATCCCTGTTGTAGATATCCTTATTGTAGAGGTGGTATGTGATGTGTCGGGTGTTGAGACGAATCACTTATGAGTTGGATTCAGAAGAGAAAGGTCAACCTAACCTTCGAACCCTTCTAGCCATAAAGAAGAGTGGAACCTTATGATCAATCGGGTCAGCCTAATCTTCGGACACTTACAGCCGTAAAGAATAATGTGTTTTTGTGATCAGGTCAGCCTAACCCTCGGACCCTTGTGGCCGTAAAAGAGAGCAGGTCCTTGTGACCAAACATGTCAGCCTAACCTTCGGGTTAGAGTCAAATGAAGAGCGAATTGTGCATTGCGTATGGTATTAGTTGAGAAGGGAACGGGTTTGTGGATGGGTATGTGGTTAGTAATTGTGTAAATATGAGACATGCTTTGTAAAATGGTTTACAAAAATGGTTACGCAAACTAAGGTTTTGGTGAACGTGTCGTACCGTTACCAAGTTTATACCAACATTTAGCACTAACTGGATAGCTAGTGGTGAATCAGGATCGTTCCCACGACGAATAAGCAGCTAATAAATATTTTAAGCAATTATTTAATCTTTGGAAAGCATTAATTTATTTAAAAGAAAAGAAAAATATAAATCTTGGATTTGATTAATATAAAAACTAACTTAATCTAAATCAACTTCTAGCTAAGTTAAACAAAACTACTGATTAATGAAGAGAGTTCCTTTTAGAGAAAAGTTTTACCACATGTTAGAATCCACCTTCGTATAGTATTCTAGTTTCAAGTAATTCCAATTTTATCTACCACTTAATTAGATTCAATCCTACCGTGACATGACCAGTATGGATATTCATGAAAAATAGATTTACATGCAAACAAAGCATATTCTATCTAAGGCATTGACACAGACTATCCGGAGTATAATCCGTCTCGTCAATAACATAAAATATCTAAAGTTAAACAATTAAAATCCTGATTATTAATTATGGCATACCCTATCCAGGATTATAGCACGGCTCGTTCGGAGTATGGCTCATCTTATCCATGGTATAGATTATCTCATATTTAATATTCGATAAGCAAATAAGCACAGTTATATGACCCACATTTAATGGAATCACATAAAGATTAAATGGAATATTAATTTATTTGAAGAAGAAATATTTTTCAACGATCAAATATGTCGTGGAATAAAATAGTTGTATAACGAATCCAATTAAAAATGCTAAAATAAAATACAAGGAATTAATCTACTCCTAAAATATCGAACTTGGATTTCATCATAACCCAAGATAGGCGAGGGACTTAGCCACGCATGGTCAGGGTGAACACCATCTTCAAGTTGTTGTCGGTAATCGTCGGCAGCTTCTCGTCGAGGGCCGGACCTTCTAATGCTAGCTCGTCGGGGGCAGAAGTGTGATTTTAGAGAAGGGAAGGGCTTTTCGTCACTTGACTTAGTTGCCAGATTCTGGTGGGTCTGGGTCTATTTTTAGATTCCTACAAAATTTGTCCTTCTCGAATTAGGACTTTGTGGCGACGACTGTCTGAACGGAAACGACGACACCGTTCAGATGGAAACGGGCATGAGCATCTTAATGGAAATGATCGTGCGTTGCGACAGTTTTGGGCTTCGGCATCAAGACAGAGATTGAGGAGCGTCCAGACGGGGCTTGTTTAGTCTTATACTTTTCTTTAGTTTTTTTTGTCTTGTTTTGTTTATTTGGTTGATTTGTTTCTGTTTTGTTATTGTTTTGCATCACCTTTTCAAAACCTGTCTAAACGCAGTAATACAATAAAAACACGATATTAAATAACATCTAGGGGCTAACCTAATGTAAATAACGAGATTAAATCGTCACTTTTAAGTGCCAATCAGTCTTGGTGATGAAAAACGAGTGTTTTTCCTTTAAATGTATAACATTTATTGTTGTTGCACTGTAAGGACCTGACCTTGTTTTACACGTGCGATGTTCGACTAGGTGGTTCGGTTTTCAAACTTAAAGTACTTGTTCTCGAACAGTGTTTTAAATTTGGATTTGATCCTTGTGGGTTTTCGGTTTACCCTCTTTTCGGGTCGAGTGTTATACTATCACGTGGTATCGTGGAAGGTTTCGGGTCGTTCGGCCCGAAACTCGGGATGTTTTTACATCTTTTTTCGGTTTTGGGCTCAGCCGCCGAGCGCTCGAGCGGTAGTGAGTGCGCTCGAGCGCTAGTATGTGGGTGGGGCTTATAAGACTTATGGTATGTTTGGTTTTTGGAGAAAAATATCTTATGTTTTCTCTCCCTTCTCTCCAGGATACTAGATCAGGAAGTTAGGGCTTGCTTTTTTGTGGATATGAAGGCTTGGGCGCGGATTCTGAGGCCGTACGCCTGTTACGGGAGTTGAGGGCTACGTTTTCACCGGACGAGATTTGGATTCTAACGGTTTAAGCTTGTCTTGTTTTAGCTTTTTTAGCTTTGGACGACTTCACGTGGTAGGGAATAACCTACTCTTGAACTTTTCCTGTTATATGTAAGGCTAGTTTCGTGTATTTATAACTGTTATGCTGGTTTTCATGCTTTTTATGCTAGTTTTGCATATTTCGGGTATCTGGACCCGATTTTCTAGGAAACTTTTTTAGTTTTCCTTGGTCATGGGCATGATGGAAAGGGATATGTCTTTTTAGATTTAAATTTAGGCGGTTTAAGCTTAAATTGTAAATTTATCATATTTAGTTGTTATACGCTTTATCTGGCTTAGGAATCACGACATGAAAAATGATCAGGTTTTCCTCTATTACGATAGAGTTTGTGATTTATATGTGCTTACAGATTTTTGATTGGATAGCTGTAGCTAAAATCATGTACAAACTGGGGTTTTCCACGTTTGAGGCTTTTAGAGTAAAAACGGGTTTTGGATTGGCTTTATCCAAAATAGGTTTTCTTTTCTGGTAAATGGAAAGGACTGGACCTTAGGGTTCTAATGTGAAAATTTTTAGGCAAGTCCCGGTTAGCCGGACGAGTGCTGAATCACCTCTTTTACTTGAAAAACTTGATGTTTTCCTTTTAAAAACCAAAATGGTGATTCAACAAAGGTTCAGAGTCTTATTAGACCCGAATCATCGGGCAGGTGACTCACTACGTTGAGTTACGACACTCGGTGTCGGGTGGGTGACGACCTACGTCGGGTTACGACACTCGGTGTCGGGTGGGTGACAGCCTACGTCGGTGAACTCTTATTTACAGTATAAACCTTTTTTGATAGTTATGTTATGTAATAACTCATTTGTTTCCAAACATAGAAGTGTTGTTATATGGCTTTAGATAAACTGTATTTGCATGTCGCATGCCATTTCGTACAGCATGTTTAGTTCATGCATAGCTTGTTTCCTACGAGCCTATGGCTCACGTTGTCTATGACAACGACAGGTGACCTCGGGAAGGAGATAGCGGACTGAGGTGGGAGCTTGGAGGAGCTGGTAGAAGCTATTATACCTATGTTTTGGTTTATGTATAGTTTATATACGTAGTTTTGTATAAGCTTGGGGGAAAACATGGTTGATATGTATTAAGACGAGTTGGTTTTCTTAATACCTTGTATGTTTGAGCTTATAGTTTTATGATTTCGAATCCCGATTTTCATTTATTTTTGCTTCTCTTAGTTCATATGATGTATGTTGTGAGGCTGATGTGCCGGGTGGGTTTATTGGGTTCAGTTTGGCTAGCTATCGTTTCTATTGAAAAAGCATGCTAGGTTAGTTTTAACGGTTTTCGAAAAATAATGATTTTCTAGCTTAAAACAACCTTTCTTTTGAGAAAAGAGTTCCCTTGATTATATCTATCTTCATAAATCATGTTTTAATCTATTTAAATCATTTTGAGGTAAAAATGAGTAAATATGATTTTTGACCCAAAAACTGGATTTCTATAACCAACTCTCGTTAATGTAACAGCTTGAGCGGTATTAGTAGCGCTCAAGCGGTAACCCCTGTTTCCTGTATACCCGAAATTGGTTTTATTTTGTTCAACTTCTGGGGTTCGGTTACTCGACTTGGAGGCATTTTATTTGTATATTATTTATACTATTTCCTGTATAAAATAACTCCTTAGTCAAGGCTTGGTTTGGGTCGTGTTTGGATTAAAAGTTAAATTCTTTTTTTAAGTATTTAATTGATAGATTTTTGGTTTCGGCTTAGGTCGGGCTTTCGGCTCTGGTTTATTAGATAGTTCTTAGTGCGCCGGGTTTTAGGGCGTTACATGCACAATCATCCTCACATATTATTTATGCATTCTTTGATTATCATATATCCAACTGGCCTCAACTCATGTTGTGTTATAACAACATTTCAGGTAATAACGGCAAGGCGATGACAGATTAGTAGATTATATCTTGGTGCATCCCAAACACATGGTCATGGGACTTTTGTGCACATAGCTAGCTTCACTTTCTCTTTTCATTTTGGACATGTATGTTCATGCTACACTCTTGGATATTTGGGAAGAGTGTTTTGCACATTTTTTCTATCCTAGTTTTGGGTTGGAATTGATGTAAGGCATTAAGGCCACAAACATATCATGTATGCTCGTGAGGAACTTGGGCACCTTGGGTTTGTATGTTGGGAGTATATTCTTCCGATTTGGCATAGTTTAATAAGATCATAGAATCTGGGTGAGGATGACTTTTGGTTGGGTTTTGGTCGTTTACCTCCTCTCTTGTTACACTTGCAAACAAAATCATCTATGGTATATTTTCTTGGTTTACAACATTTTGGGGTACAGTTGTTATTGTTTATGTTGATTAACGGTGATTTCGAACAAAGGTACATTTGGAGAATCCAAACCGACTTTTTGAAACATGTTGAAAACTTAAGCGTTTTTACAATTTTTCGTTAATGTTTGGGCTAGAAAACTTGGCAAACTTGATTTACAAGGTTTTCTTTCTACCTTCTCAACCTTATATACTTTATATCTTGTCAAAAGAAGCATAAAAACACTGATCCAGACTAAAAACACAGTGTAGTATTTAGGCTTAAAAATTGTTTTCTGCTGTCACCGCTCGAGCAGTGGTGAGGTGCACTCAAGCGGTCTCTTCTATATATATTTTTTTTTTTAAAAAGTCGCTCTTTTGGTTCAAGCTTGGGGCTTTGGTTGATCTCTTTTAGGCATCTTTTAACATCTTATTTGGTAAGCTCTTTGGTTAAAAAGAGAAACTTACATCAAGTTTTAATTAGATTAAAACTTGTGCATTTTCAAACATTTACTTTGTTAAATTAAACGGTTTTCCCTTAACACTTCGGTTTAAGCTCGGCTTTCGGTTTTGTTACCGGTCCTTGAGGTATCATATATCTTGAGTTAACTTAATATCCAGGGTTATGGTGTTACACAAAAATGATGAAAAAATGACAAAAACCCTAATAAACTACTAGAGATCACTTGAGACCGCGATTTTAAGTGTAGGGTTCAACGGTTGTGTACGAAAATGAGTTAAGCGAATCCTCCTTATCGGTGCTTTTAAGGAGGCACCATTCAGGATATATTGTTAGCCTAAAGGATTTTCAATCAAGCCTTATTTTGGTTTTGATTATAATAACACATTGATTTGTTGTTGCTAATATCTATAATACATTACATAAAAAACTGATGGGACATTTGTCCCCTTTCATCCAACGGCAAATTTTGATGCAATCAACGGTTCACATCTCATCCCGCCCAAATGCTAATCCTGACTTCTCATACTGCCCAATTTGCGTTTGGAAATTAGAAAGCACAAACCCAGATCTCTCTATCGCGGCCGACTTCTCTTCTCGCGCATACCAGTTCTCTCTCTCTCGGCCCAATTCTATTCTCGCTGCCGTCGGCGTACCACCTGTTGGATTTTCGGCCCCGGTCGCGTGCGGAAGCATGGGTTTTCAAAAATAGGATCGTTTATTTACAACCACATACATGTTCTTCGAAAAATCATAAAAAGGTGGCGACATA
>JAULLG010307908.1:0-11563 GCA_035668355.1 Sarracenia leucophylla
CGCCAAAGTGGTTCGTGACCAGTTTATTCAGACTTCGGCCTGGGTAAGCCTTATATTTAGTTGATTTGACCGTGGTCAATCTCTACCTTTCAGTGCTAACACTTCTTTGTCCCAGGCCCTTGCTCTTGGATACCACTGTGCCAACTAGGCACCGAAATATGAGCGGTTGTGGCACACTGGAGGAGAGTCCATTCAAGGGCTGAACCGGAGGGTAGAGCTATTGTTGGAAGAACTGGCGCGAGAGAGGGCTGCGCGTGACTTGGTGTGAGAAGATGCAGAGAGGAGCGTAACTCGAGGCTGGAGAGAGGGATTCGAGGCCTTTCGGCAAATTTCTCAGAGAAGGTGGCCTAACCTTGACTTCGGCATCATACGCCAGATCCCGGCAGAGGGGGCCTAGCGAGAATAGAGGGACAAGGAGACACCTGGGCCTGACCAACAGACCCTTGGGGAGAATCCCTAAACATTGTCCCTTTTCTTTTTAATCATAACTTGGCACATTTCAGACATTGTTTTGTTATCGGTCTGTGTTGGGAGGCCTTTAACTCCCTAGGCACAGAAGATACCTTAAACCTTTTCCTGTATTGTGGTAGTATGTCCGTATTGGGAGACATCTGACTCCTCGGGCAATAGGCTGGATACTTGGATTTTTATCGCTACACTGCGATTATATTTATTAATCATCATTTATCTTCCACCAGAGCATTGGATTAATGCATATTTTTTGGGTTGTCGCTATGGTGAAATGACTTCTAATGCAACTGAATCTTTCAACAATTGGATCAAGGATGAGCCTCAATCGCCCATCACAAATATGGTTCATCGAATTCGGATTAGATTGATGGATCAAATGGCAAAAAGGCCAAGTTTGTCATCCACATGGTTGAATGTGTTGTGTCCTATGGTAGATGCGAAATTATATAAGGCGTATAATGATTCTCAAACGTGGAATGTTAGTCAATCGACTGACGATATGTATGCGGTTCATTGCTTTCCATCAGCTTCTGTGGACTTTAACAAGCGTTGTTGCTCTTGTTGTCAATGGCAATTGAATGGTATTCCGTGTGCACATGTTGTTGCCGTTGGGATGAAAAGTGGGAAACAATTGAATGCATATGTTGATCAATATTTCCATACATCTAGTTATCGAGCAACGTATTCGTCTCCTATATGTCATGTGCCTACTATGTGGAGTAAAGAAATAGATGGTGATTCATGTGTGATATTGCCTCCCATTTGCAGAAGACAACCGGGAAGGCCTAGGAAGAAAAGAATTCCTTCTCAAGGTGAGAACATTAATCAGATTATGTGTAGTCGGTGTGGTAAATTTGGTAGCCATAATAGAAAAACTTGTAAGGAGTCCACTGGGTTGTAATGTTAGTGATTTGGAACCTTACAAATATTAATTTTTTTTAAAGAAAATAATATGCTTAGTTTCAGTAAACTCTCTGTATTTTCCATTAATGTCATATGGTAATTGTTTGTAGTTAGCAGGTAGCAATGAAAACTATTTTTGGTTTGTATTGAATGAATGTAAACTGCTATGAGAAGGATGTTAAATGAAAACTGTTATGTAAATGTTGTTAAATGAAAAGAGTTTATGAATTAATCCTATTTTTGAATGAATGAAAACTAGTTTTAAATGAATGAAACTATTTTTAAATTTTTGAAAAATGTTTTTAACTGAATGAAAATAGTTATTGTTATGAAAATTGTACATAAAATCCTAGTTTCCAAAAACCTGAAAAGTGATACAAAAACTTCAATGAACAGTACACATGACACTATGAAAACTTGCAGTTTTCATTATAGTTTCCATTTCAAACTTTACAAGAAAGCAATGAAAAGTGTTTAAGTCAATGAAAACTTCCAATGTTCATTGTAGTTTCCATTGCAAGATTGTACAGGGGTCAATGAAAACTGAAAAGTGATACAAAAGCTCCAATGACCAGTGGACAGGACACTATGAAAACTTACAATTTTCATTATAGTTTTCATTTCAAACTGTACAGGAAATCAATGAAAAGTGTTCATGTCAAAATGAAAACTTCCAATATTCATTGTAATTTACATTGCAAAATTGAATAGGAATCAATGAAAACTATACAGAACACAATAAAAACTTACATGAAAAGTGTCCATTCTCCGCTTGTTCATTATGAAAACTGGAATGGCATGTGCATTGAACATTATGTGTCGTATTTTTAATTGTGGTAAGTGAAACTACTTTATATTCAGTTAAACGACAATTGAAAGCTGCAATGCAAAATGTATTAGTTAACAGTTTAAGTAAACTGGTGTGTTAATTGGCCAATGATAACTGTTAATAAAACTGGTTTGAATAAAATCTGGGAGTTAAACTGTTACTTGAGCTGCTGGCAAAAAAATTTGGTCAAAATTGTTATTAAAACTGGTACAATTATTTATGTAATGTCCAACGAAAGTTCGATGAAAAGGGTTGCGTTCACAATGTAACACTGATTTGAAAAGTGTCTAATATAAAGTGGAATGCAAACTTGGTCAATGGAAATTTTCAACAAAACTCCTATTTTGAAAACTGATATATTGTTGAATGAAAACAGTTTATGTAAACTGGTGTGTTAATTGACCAATGATAACTATTAGTAAAACTTGTGTGAATGAGAACTGAGATTTAAAGTTGGTTACCTATTGAATTATCAAATGAATACTAGTATGAAAACACCAATGCAAATTGGTGTTTTCGTAAAACCAATACCAACGGTGTTGGTTAGGCATGTACATCATTCACCAAACTTTGTTAATCCAATTCAGGTAATGACAAACTAATGTATTAAGAGCTGAAACAACGTTTCAATCATTACGAACTGAAGAACAGAGTTTTCAAAGCCAACATTGAAGAAAGGTGTACATCAGGGATCTTTCAATACAAGACCAACATTTTCTCTCAGGTTATACAATGTGTTAGAAAATAAAAGACAGATAGTAATGTTGTAGATGTATTGCAGGCATTCATTTGCCGACGTCAATTTCATCTGGTGATCATGCTCGTAATGAAGAGGATGGTGCAGTCAAAAATTTGTGGAGGATGACAGCCCGAATTTGCCTACATTCATCAAGCGTGACTTTTGGTTCCACATCCTTGTTTTCTATGTACTGCTTTATGATATAACAAACAATGACCCCACAGTCGACCCTAGCACAATTGTGAGTTACAGAATGAAGTTAAATGTGTAAATTATTTTTTAATGTTGTGATTAACAAATAAGATAATGTACTTACGATTTTGATGGTTGTTGAAGGCAAATGGCCATTTCCAATTCAGCTTGTGTTAGTAGTTTAGCTTTTGTGTTTTTGTCTATTTGGTTCAGGCTGTATTCATCAATAATTGATTTCTGAAACAAAAAACCAGTGCTTCCCCTATTAGTTCAGTAAATATAGTAATGCAAATAATTGTAAATTCTCGTACATGCCATGTGTTTTGCTATGTCATGGTGTTCATCGTGGCTTTTTCTATCCAATGAATTGTAGTATTTCTAGGCTCCACTTTCGGTATTGTACACAACAACTGTCCAATGATTTCCACTGTAAAGTGGAAACAATATGTATCTTTTTAGCCTTGTAACTTTGATGTGTGCACTTAGTTGTTGTGCTCGTTCTTCCGCAGTTTTATCCTTCAAGATTTGCTATGTATGTATGTAAAGGCAATAGTAGTTAGTAGTGATTGAATGCATAGGATTAGATTGAAGGTAATATACACTAAATAAAGTACAAATTATTACGTAAGTGAGAGATGAAAATATGTATGATTCGCCAACGTCATCTGTGCTAAGTCTAGCACTTTCCCAGCAAGAAAAATTATCTCGTTGGGTTCGAATAATTATTTCAACATAAGCATCAATCACCTATTGTCATAGTCATATATATTTGCTACCAAAACAACTATTAACTGTATGGTAATTTTATTAATGTAAAAAGATTTTGAATAACTTACGCTTGTTGAGAGCTCGGACTCAACAAGAATTTCTTGTATGTCATTTGCATAAATATTACTCCCGAGCTCTCCAGCATCGCATACGCATTTCCCTCAAAACATAAAAAACAGTGTTACCTTGGTTTCATTGTCAAAAATTAAATCAAATATGGCTTACTATTCAAAGTGGAATGTATGCGATAATTTATATCATTACCCATATTCCTTCTCTTCCCATATTTCTTCAATTGCTTTCTTATGTTCATCACTCAGGATTGTAAATGCAGGCTTCTTCTTAATGTAAGATAATGCTTTCAAACTTTTCTTTTTCTTCTTTTTGGGTGGCTGCACTGTATCCACATCAACCACTTTATCGATTGTTGTTGGGTCGTTTTTCTTTTTTTTTGTTTTCCAACTGCAATAGATATATTAGAGTGTGTATTTTGTTAAAATAATTGGAAAATATATACAATGAAAACTCAGAATATAAGTAGACTATAGAAATGACAACTGAATTGAAAAGACATGAGACAACGAAAAAATCAGATTTTCATTGTAGTTTTCATTGCAACTGCACATGACTCAATGAAAAGTGTTCAACTCAAAATGAAAACTACCAATTTGCATTGTTGTTTTCATTGCTGCATTGTACAGGACTCAATGAAAAGTGTGCAACTCAAAATGAAAACTACCAATTTGCATTGTAGTTTACATTACTGAACTGTACAGGACTCAATGAAAAGTGTTCGAGTCAAAATAAAAAATTATAGTTTACATTGTAGTTTTCATTGCTGAACTGTACAGTACTCAATGAAAACTATGCATAACACAATGAAAACTACTATGAAAGGTACTTAATTATGAGAATTAAGTCAAGCTGAATATTACCATTTTCATATTCGTAATCCATCATCTTCTTTTCCTTCCTAGTAGTTGCCCGTCATTTAACATTCTTAACCAGAGAGCTTGGATCAATATTTTCTTTTGGGGCATATCCACTGGTGGATTCCTTTGTAGTCTTGACTGCACCGAGTCCAACCGCCATGGCAACTGCTTGGGTGTACTCGTGTGTCTCTTTTTCCTCTAAAATTTGCATCAACTCTTCAATTCTAGCTTCATATGCTTCCATTTTTCCTTTCTGTACCTCGACTTCCTTTTTTAAGTTCATTAATCTCATTTTCCTTTCCCTCAGGCTTGGCATATATTGATGCACTACTTTCAGTGCCAACTCTTGGTTCATCCACTACTTCCTCTGTTTGTATCGAAACATCAATTTTTGGGATTTCATTTGCTGCCTCCTTTCTCTCGTACTCACAAAGTTTATGTAGGATGGCTTCCAAGTTCATTACCAATGATTTTTTGAAATCTTTTTCCTTACCTTCATCATTTTTCTTGCTAATGCTTTCATCAATATCATCACTTTCACCTGCATTGCCATCCTCCTTGAAAGGATATGCACTGTTCCTTGAGTCGGAGTCATGTCCTCCTATATCATGAAAAGATTGGGTGCGTAGATTGATCCTCATTCATGTTGTGTTCAAAATTAACGGTAATTGTTCTCTCTAAGCTGTCACAATGTTCAACTTGTGTAGTGTTTGAGATGTGTTGAGTTTCTGGCATGCACGCAACTTTCACTACTGACAATTGTTGGTTGTGGTTTGAATGCTTGTTAACCTTCTCATGTTTTTAAAATTTTTTAAGCTCATACTCCAAAGGTTCCAGGTCATCAAGTTTAAGCTGAACATATAGAACATGTGTTGAGTGTAATGAAAGATGCATAATATATAATGAAAACTGGTATGTACAGAGATAAATATCAATGAAAATTTGAATGAAAACATGAATTTGAACAATGGAAACGTGAATGAAAATTCAAATGGAAAGTGGTATGTCTGCATTTTTACGTCCACTGAAAGACTTTACGAAAATTGTGTAGTCCATAATGAAATGTGCTATGAAAACTATTTAGGAAAGTGGTTTATTTGCATTGTAAATTTCACTGAAAAGTACAATGAAAAAATGTTATGTATGAAATGAAATCTGTAGTGAAAAGCATAATGGAAATGTTTTTACTACAATGAAAAGTGTAGTGACAATTGCATAAATGCAATGACATTAACCATACATCATGTATTACTTGATTTGTTGTTAATTTGGTAAAATCAATGTTGGTCGTCTTCCTCTCCAATCGGTAAAAATCCCACTTCAAAAACCTTGGGAAATTGTGCATCGTGTCCGGGTGGAGTAGGTTTGTTCTTTCGCAAAACCAGTTACTACAAAAATTGGAATCATTAGATATTTTTTACAGAATACAATGAAAAATATGCCTTTTGTACTAAGTACTTACTATGAATGTTAGCACACATCCTGACTCTTTTTGAGGTGTTTGACAGTGGGTTCGAAGTGAATTTGTTAAGGTGTCAACCATTGTCTATGCCCAATCATAGTTTCTCATACTTTTCAAATCCTCAACATATTGGAGAAAATTCCATCCAATTGTTGTGCCTGAAGTTGCAAAGAGTATAGTTAGACAGACTAACATACAAAGCAATCGGATTACATCTTCAATATCGTCCCGTGTCTAGCCCTTGAGAAGCTCCTTTATTGTTTCTCTCATTATTTTTGCTGTCAACCTGGAAATTAAAACTGTGTACACAGTTATTTCATTTCAGTTGGTTCAGTTTTAGCAAATTATTACGCAAGCAATACACGGAAAGAACCAATGTAACAAGATTTAAATTTTAGTACCTTCTAGATGTTATGTTCATACGTCGAAGTAATGAAGAGCTCTCCTTTGTTGCTGGTGTTAAGTCCAGCTTTTCATGGCCACAAGTTATCCCGAAAATAAGCTTGATATCTGATCTGATTATTTTTAAACTTTGGCCTCCCAGCTTGAATGAATAACTTTATGCATCAAATGTTTTGATGATTTTTACAATTGTTTTGTCCATTTTTGTATATTTCGGGATTGTTGTCCATTTCTTGTGCAAAGCATCCAAGAGGTACCAGAAAGGTGTTTTCTGAAGTAATTTCATATGAATATCTTCTAATTTGATTTCCATTAAAAAATTGAGAAGGCCAACCATGTTCGATCGGAATGGATTAAACTTAGGGTATCGCTTTTTAGGGGACTTCTCTGTATGTTTCTTAGTTTTCATTTTGCCCCTTCCTGTTTTTTTCTTCTATGTTATTGTAGCTTTTTGAGGTGTCTTGGATTCAGATGTCGTCGCTCTGGATCTTTTGTGTATTGTTGCAGAATTTTATGGTGTCTTGTCTTTGGAGGTTGTGGGTTTGGATGGCATTTGTTGTGTTTCTCTCAAGTTTTGTACGGATTGTTGCAGATGTTCAGTAGGAGTTGTTGTACTTCTTAGTGTATACGGTCTGAGTCTCTTCGTTGTGTATTGCTTTGGTGTGGTAGCTGCATTCGATAAATTGATTACATTGAATGAACAAAATATTATAATGTTGGGCAATGGAAAGCTAATGAATATTGAAATGAAAAACTGGTATGTATAAAATAAAAAAGCTAATGAATATTGCAATGAATAAATGGTATGTATGAAATAAAAATTGCAATGAAAAACCCAATAAAAAAGTGATTTTTATACAATAAAAAGTATAGTGAAAATTGTATAAGTGCAATGTCAGGTCCAATGATAAACTGGTATATATGAAATAAAAATTGGAATGAAAAGGCCAATAAAAAGTGATTTTTATACAATAAACAGTGTAGTGAAAATTATATAAATGCAATGCCAAATCCAATGATAAGACTTATATGCAAAACATGATGAAATTTGAAAAGAATTAATTAATTAATTAGATATTAACAGCAAATGAAAAGCTAAACCATAATTTCATTGTGTCCTGTATAGTTTTCATTAACTAATGTAAAATTTGCAATGCAAACTACAAACTTGAACACTTTTCATTGAGTCCAGTACAGTTTGCAATGAAAAATACAATGAAAAAGATGATTTTTCATTGTGTCCTGTACACTGTTCATAGCAGTTATCATTTCTATATTCTACTTACTTTTTTAAGTTTTCATTATGCTAGCTTATGTCATGTTTCAGCCTTATTTTCATTGATTTTCGTTTGTTTTTCATTGTCAGTTTTCAATGGTTTTGTTTCATTATGGAACATGACCTGTTTCTTGAGTAATGAAAAACTTAATGTATAGGCAATGAAACAGGACGTATTAAAAGGAGATGAAACATCTAACAGAAATACAATGAACATCAATGAAAATAGCTTTGCAGCAGGACTTATGAAAAGCCATGAAAAACCAAATGAATACTGTAATGAAAACACCTATGTAACAATTACAAGATAGTGCAAATACGCACAACTTGCGCAATGAAAAGCTTAATGAACAGGCAATGAAACAGGACTTATTAAGAAACATCCAATGAAGCATAACAGATTTAAAGGATATAAAACATGACCTATGTAAACTCTGACGGAAATACAATGAAAACCAATGAAAATGACTATGAAACATTACATAGTTTACACAAAATTAATATTCATACAAAAAAATGCAATGAAAATCGTAATAAAATGACAATGATAATGACAATCGAAAAGTAGTATAGCCATATTAAAGAATCTGATTCACAATCGCCACGTACGCACTGAAATCGATCGTTTTCGTAGTTTTCATTTTGGAATGGCATTAGGGTTTTGAAATATAATGACACTATGAACAAAAGTCAAAGAACACCATGCACATAGGCCAATGCGATGTAAATGGATTAGGTTTGCAAATACGAAAGTACCTTTGATCCTCATTGTCGTCCAGTATTTTTGTTGATTATGCAATGCGATGAGAGATTTTTTCACCAAATCAAACGGAGATTGTGCACCGAGATTCCAGGGATTACTGAATAGACGCTTCCGAATGCGTCATTCCTTTCTGCACGCACGAGGGGTAATTTCGGTAATGTGGAATGCAATAGGACCTCAGACAAATGAGATATTTGTTTGGGTTCAGTTGGGAAACGAGTTCCAAACCCAGGACCCGGAAAAAAATTCCTCTAAATTATAATTAATATTATAAATATAAAAATATTAAAAAATATATTTAAATATGGGTGAATTTAGTAGTATGTATATATGTACATATATATTTTCCAACAATAAATGATTTAATATAAGATAAATATTTATATAACATAACATCTTAATTATTTAGTATAAATTATTTTTTAATGTCATTATTTATAATAATTTAACTAACTCAATAGTGATATAAATTTAGTATTTAATATTCTCCCCCTTAGCAATATTCAAATACATAATTCTAAAAAAGAAATAATGATGCAGTTTTGACCAACCCGCAGTCCATTGAGATAATATAATCACAACAATATACCTGCAATAATATTATACTAAAACTTATAAGACCAAGTGTTAAAATATCATAGAATAAATAAATAAGATGTTGTCGCTAAAAATAGATTAACATATATAACACTTTGTCACTTATTTTGCCAACAAGTTAAGTGATTAAAAATAAGGACTAAAAATCTTAACAAACTCTTATTTGTCAATACTGTGACAAAATACACACACAAAAAGAAGACGACAGTTTTATATTTGACAGAAATATACAAACATGATCCAGAAACTGTAAATAAATCACAAAAATAATAAAAAAAAACGCAAGCATAAAATAATCCAAACTTTCTCTCAATCACAAACCCTTCTTCCCATTTTTTGTTACAAATTGACAAACCAAAAAAAAAAACAAGAAAATATTTTTGACGAAGAACTTTATGAATAAATACAATTTCTATGCATATCTTTGCATGTTGAAAATCACGAAATTGAGTCAATTAGGCAAAAAAACACACAACGAATAAAAATAATTTTTGATTATATATGGATGAACTAATCAGAGAAGATTTTATATAGAAATAGTGAGTGTGTGCCTTAAATGATTTCCAAATACTTGGCTCAAGTCCTGAATGGAATCGATATAGCTGAGTCACATTCACTTTTTGGATTTGAAAGTTTTTAAAGTCAAACCAGTTTTTGACTCAAATTAGTTTTAGGGATTCTCCTTTCAACTTGAAACCACGAATATTGTATAGTTTAAGAATAATAGCTTGATGTGGGGGGTTTCACACTAATCAAACGAAAAAGTATAAAAATCTCATAGGTAGCTATTTTCACGAGCTAAAGAATATATTTTATTACTTTTAAGTGAGGGCTTTCACGCTAATTGAATGAAAAAAATACATGGTTCTTATTGGTAGCCATTACCACAAGTAGATAATTATTGTAATTTCAAGAGAGAGAAGATTCAATCTTTATATTCATGTGGTCTAGACTATATGGTCATTTTAATAACTCTAAAAATTTCCTAGAATGAGAAAGACCTATAAAATTATTTGAACCCACATTCGGAGGCTCTAGGGTGTCAAAGTTCATCTAAGTGTATACAGAATAGATTCAACGCTAATTATGTTTCAAACCACTATAAACAAGGTTATCTCAAAAATCAAAGTGTGTAATTAGTCTAAACCCCAAACTCAATGTATTTCATACAAATAAAAATAAGGTATAGACATAGTACTCACAACTTAATAAAATCATCCAAATTTTTATTTTTATTATTTTTATACATTTTTACCAAAGAAATAAATACAAAAAAATATAAAACAAAACTAAAAAAAACTCAACTAATTACACTAAACGAGTATCAATCTAATTGTTTTGATTGGCAAGAAAATCATCAAAATCACTTTTTCTAACCTAAAATTTTCTAACTTTAATTTGATATTTTGCAACATAAAAAATGGGTGTTGACTTAGAAAAATTATTTTCAATCCATGAGTTATAAGGAGTTTTCTTAATTATAGAATAAGGTAATTTATACTGAGACTCATGGATATTAAAAATTTTATGATATGAAATCAAACCATACAACTGAAAACAATTTGATCTAATATGACATTTAACTCGATAAAAATGACAAACATGTATGAATTTATACTTTCTTATCTCACCATGTAAAATGATAGAATTAGTGGCCTGCTTATGCCACTCATTATTTTTCTTTGTGGAGGGACGGAAATAAGATCTTTTTGTCCCTGATCCTCTTCCATTAGCAGTTTTCACAATTGTTAGTATCGCTTTGACTGGAGTCGATTTGTCAACTTTCTATTTTTCCTTGGATGCTTTTCTTGAAGAAGCACTAGTAAATCCAAATCTAGCTCTATCTGTTGATACATTCTGACATCCAAGTATATCATCCAATACCTTTGATTCTGTATTTAATTTCTTCAAAGTAGCTTGAGCAGATATTAAATCAGATTCAACACAATCATGCAAATCTTTTTCCAAAACATCTTTTTTGATTCTGTATTTAATTTCACATTTGGAGAGTTTACCACACAAAATTTCTTTATCAGATTTCAACTTACTAAGATGCTTTTATCATACAAATTATTATAGGCTTCTTGAAGATCATCTATCTCACTCATCTCACCATCCTCATTTCCTCATCAGGAGTCGCACTATCAAACTCACTAGTCTCCCCCTGAATCGAAGCAGTGAATGCTACAAAATTTTCATCCTTTGACTCAACCATATCCTCCTCCTCAG
>JAULLG010309004.1:0-11880 GCA_035668355.1 Sarracenia leucophylla
AAAAAAGCATTAGACCTTTCAAACTTCGTAATCCATGCCTCATTGACCACTGCCCTATCAATTTTAGATTTGATAAACTTATCCCCAACCTGATTGTTAGCCCAGGTATAGAAAATACCACTAAATGATAGATCTTCTAGTTCTGTCTCATACATACAATTATTTAAATCTTCCATATGGGGCAGCCAAGAGGAACTACCACCAAACCTTTCATTAGGAAATCTTATGGCATTAAAATCCCTCGTAACCATCCACGGGAAAGGAGACATGCCCTGATTAAGGTGGCAATGTTTACTTCATAACAACTCACGTTCTTTAGCGCAATTAGAACCATAGACAAAAGTAATTCTAACTGAAATCTTCTCCTCCAAAAAAAGAACCAAAGTATGAATCCACTGGTCCCCCAAATCCAACACAGACACATCAACAAAAACAGGGTCCCAACACACCCAAATACGACCCAATCTAGCAAAATCGTAGTTATGTGCAATATTCCAACCCGGCAAAAGGTTATCAAAAATAGGTTTGGAGTTAGCACTTTAATCCTAGTTTCATTTAAGGCTAACAGATGGAACTGAGAGGCAAAGACAAAATTTCTCAACTCCTTTTGCTTCAAAGCACTATTAAGCCCTCCAATATTCCACGAAAAGAGTTTAGCCATAAATTACCTCTTTTTCTTCTTCTTGCTACTGCTTTTCGCCTTATCCAGAGGGCCGTTGGGACAAACAGACGGGCTGTCAAAATTCCCAGCCAAAATATCAATAGGATCCTCCTCAGCATCAGATTTCTCCTC
This sequence comes from Sarracenia leucophylla, assembly GCA_035668355.1. Taxonomy (NCBI): domain Eukaryota; kingdom Viridiplantae; phylum Streptophyta; class Magnoliopsida; order Ericales; family Sarraceniaceae; genus Sarracenia; species Sarracenia leucophylla. The sequence continues at coordinate 794 of JAULLG010309004.1, forward strand.
CTCCACTAGTGTAGCTTGCTCTGCATCCTCTGGTTCCTCCTCATGACATGCTGCTACCCCCGCCAGGCTGTCTTTGTCTGCAGAGATAACATCAATATGGGCTCCATGGTCACTTAGGCTATCAGGTTCAGAAACAGAAAAATGATCTGTAGCACTGAGATCATCCCCTTCTGGATTAGTCTCAACCAGTGCCCCAAATTGTCCAGGGTCCCCGATAACTGCTGCAGAAGATTGACCAAATTCCTTCACCGGAGAGCCAGCTGGAATTTCTTTTCCTCTCCCCACCTGAGTCCACTCCTTCTCAGAAGTCGAAACTTTTCCTGTTTGATCTTTATACAGCTTGCACTTATTTGACGCATGACCAAAGGCCTTGCAGTGAGAACAGATGGCAGGAATGTTTTGATATTCCACAAGGACTTGCAAAGATACTCCACCACTAATGACAGATATAGCAGGCAATAGGGGTTTCGCAGCATCAATTTCCACACAAACTCGCGCAAAAGAGAGTCTCTGCCTAGATGCCGTGGCTTTGTCCATGTAAAGAGGGATTCCCAAAGGGCTGGCAATCCGACTCAAACACTTAGTATTCCAATATTCCAGCGGAAGATTACTCAACTTAATCCACACAGGGATTTTATTTACAGTCTCCTTAGTGAAAAAGAAATTCCTCTTCCATTTCCTCAGAATCATCAATTTCCCAGAAAAGTGCCAGGGACCTTTGTCAGCAACCGTCTCCATGCCCTCCAAATTACAGAACTTAAACAAATAAAAACCTTTATCAATACCAACCACCTCTGTAAGCCCAAACTGACCCCAGAGGGTATTCGCTGTAGCTCTGACCAGGGCAAAAGGTTGATTAGCATCAAGGAAATGGCCAATCAGACAGTCTTCCCAAGATTCATAATCCACCAGGTCATCTTCCAGTTCCACAACCTCTGGATTCTCAGGGTCCTTGGCCTCAAAGAACTCTAAATCCCCAATCGGGCTTCTATTCGTCAGAGGAGAGAATCGATGCCTCTTAGGTCTTTTATCAAGCACCTGCGGCTCAGCAGCACTATCCGGATTCTATTCCTCTATACTTCCTTCAACAACCACACGATTCCATGGTTTCAGTAAAGGCCCTCAACCACCTCTGCCCCCACGGGGAAGAAAGCTACCACGGCCTTGGATAGGTCTGGGGAAAAAAGAAAGAGGCTCTGAAAAAGCAGTCCCCTTACCTTCGTCGGCTTTTGCCCTATGAACTTCGTCAATGACTTTTAGATCGTGCTCCACCAAGGCTTTGTCACGGATGAGAGATCGCCTTTGGATGGTCAAACGGTCAATCTCCCTCTCCTCATCTACCCCCTCATCAGCATCATCTACAGCCTCGACCTGATCGCTAACCTCAGCACCCACGAAAACCCCTCGATTCGGAATATTTCGTACCTTCGAGGCAGAGCTCGAACTTCGTTCACCATCGCCTTGGACATGGGGCTTGGCCGTCAGAGACTTAACCGTAGTTCCCATCCTTGCCGCAATCAGTTCTGGGCGACCCACACTTAACGGACTAACTCCTTGTAAAGATCTATGTATCGCCGCCCCTGCCACATTACCGTAACCCTTTTCCACGGGAGATGTAGATTTAGCCATCGCTTCCTCCAAATAAGTCGAAACCCTTGTACTTTCCTTGTCAATTTTCGAAGAAGGAGAAACCAGATCAGAGGTTTCTTCGTTAACCCTCAAAAGGTTAAGCAGATTATCCATCAGAACTCTCAGAAGCTATCTAGGGTTCAATCGCACCTGCGGACGCACCATAAATCGCACACACTAGAGCTAATTTGCTTTGAGGATTATGATTCCCTATCATCTTGGGCTACGTTGTCTACCAAACAATCTTCCCATGAGCTTTCATCTACAGCGTCTTCATCTATCTCTATAATTTCACGGTTTTCAGGATCGGTGACTTCAACAAAATTAAGGTGCCCTGTAGAGCTCCTTTTCGCAAGAGAAGACGATTCAGGACTATTATCAGGGCCACCGGATCTTTCCTCACGCTGCGAACCAGAAATGACCTCAGTCCATGGACGGTTATCGGTGAATCGACCGGTCCTTCCCCCAAAACGACCTCTCTGAGCATAACCCCCTCTTCCAGGTACAAATCTGGAAAGATCCCCTTCTTCTAGCGCCATCCTCCAATACGTCCTCATCTTGACCACTATCTTCGCTAACGGCTTTGTGTTTATCCAAATCGGCCTCATCGTTGTATCGCACTTCCCGATACACCTTTGTCGGAGATGTAACCTCCCGACTTGGAGAAACTCTGCTACGGAACGCTCCGCTTGAAACCCCTTGCGGTGAGATCGATCTTTTCGCCGGAAGCGCATCTTCGTGTGGTCGACTGCTTGCTTCGGATTGTGGTTTAAGAGAGCTGGGGAGTGGACTGATTCCCTCCCTAGAACGGACATATGTACCCTTCTCCACCTTATCATATACACTGTCTTTCAAGGGCTGATGGAAAACCCTAGATCGCTGCGATATTTCTTCATCCTCCTTCGAATCCATCGTAACAATCGGAAAAACCCTAGGGCGTAAATCGCACCTACAATCGCACGTTATATCGCACACACAAAACGCACGTGACTCTCATTTAACCAACTTAAAGAGAGCCATTTACATGTCCATACTTTAATTCTAACCACTATTCGGTCAATAATAGGCTTGCATTCTCTATAACTCTGTTTTGTAGTTATAAGGAGGGGAACACCCAGATATCTAACCGGAAGCTTTTTTTTTGGGTAAGGTAATATTAACATAAAAAGGAAAAAAAAAACTTACAGAATTACAAGGGGCATACCCCAGGCCTTACAACCCAAAGAAACACAGCAAACCAACCCACAAAAAACTAGCAAAACAACCAACCAACTTCTAGATGTTTTGATTAAGCATGGATTTTGGAAACAAATTTAGGATGTTAGCTGATCTCGTTGAGGACAGAACTCAGAATGAAGCAACGTGGACTGATTCTAGGGCTCCGAAACTTTCTGATGTTCGTTTACCTCATAGGGTACCAACTCAGACAAGGTTGGAGGAGATCAATGGCCTCATTAGTGAAGCCTCAAATGTCCACTCCAAGATTCTAGGTGTGCTTAACAAGGGTTCCCTTGATAAGAGTAGTTGCAAGATTTTGGTTTCGGAAGCTAACGATTTGGTGGAGGAGGTTTGGCGATTCCGCAAATACCCAAAGCCTCTCTGTTCGGTTAAGATGGGTTGTTTGAAAACTCGTATTCAACGCCTCAAAGGTCTTAAGCCGCTGATGATGGATTCCTTGGAGCTTCTAGAAACCGAATCTGACGAAAAGGGTGGAGATTCTGACTCGGTCGAAGATGGTGCTACATCTGAAGAGGACGTATCTGAAGGGGATGATTCTGGACCAGAGGACAACCGAGTGGGGGATGTTGTTTCTTTGGAAGATTCAGGGGCGAAAGACGTAGCTACGTTTCCCATGTTCCAGTTTCGCTCGAAAGTGGGAAAAGGCGGAAATGAGGCTACAGCGAAGGATGGCAATTCTCAGGTCAGTCCCGCCTTCCTCCCTGATCCTGACTATGCTGAAAGTGATATTTTGAAGAAGGAAGCCATTCCGGCTGGGGATGAAGATCAGGTTGCTGTAATTAAGGAGATTTCGTGATGGGCAAACACGCCTTTAGTGCGGGTGAAATTAGGTGCGATTCTGCGTGCGAATTTTAGGGTTTCTTGATTTGGTTTGCAAACGATGGAATCCACGACGCCCCTTGAAGCGATGGTGGGGGGGAAGGTTCTTGTGGCCAGTACGGGGGAAACTTCTCCATCCAGAGCTAGTATCACTCCTCTGGACAAGGGTTTCGGGGATGTTGCAGTCGCGGCCATTAATCGTGCAGCGGCGGGGGTTAGCCCTCTGAGCCTAGGTCGTCCAGCACTGATTGAATCAAGGAGGGAGGCGGCAACGAGGGTTACTCTATCCTCTACGTCCTCTGGCAGGGAAGTTACTTCGGTCGACCAAACTAGGGTTTCTGCTCCAAAGGATCTGCGCTCTCCTTCGAAGGGCATCTTAGGGGAGTCTTCTGGAGACGATAGTGGTAACGAAGAGGAGAAGGACGAAGACGATGGAGAGGAATATGAGCTGGGGTATCCTCAAGCGCAAGAGAGGATCGTTGGTAGGGGTAACAACCTTTTGGGTTCTCGATATATACCAGGTAGAGGAAGGTTCGCCCAGAGGGGTCGTGCTGGATTCAGAGGGGGTCGCGGTACAGATATGCATCGCCCTTGGACGGAAGTGGTTATTGGGTCCCCAAGTAATGCAGAGGGGCAAAGCTCCGGTGATAACCCTGTTACTTCGTCACTTGCTAATAGATGGCCTTCGGGACAGCTGAACTATGTCGAGGTAACCAATACTGACAACCCTGATGTTATTGAAATTGAAGAGGATGCTTTGGATGAATCTTATTGGGAGGACTGCGCAGTGGGCTATTTGTTGGATGCTAGCCTCCCTTTTGGGCTGGTGCGAGCCACGGCTAGGACGGTATGGAATCAATTTGGCTTTGTAGATGTTACTGGTACTGAAAAGGGTTTCTATGTGTTTAAATTCAAGAATGCAGAAGCGGTGGAGGCTGTGTTGGACAGGGGGCCGTGGCATTTCTCTGGTAAATTGCTTATTTTGAAGAAATGGAGGAGGTGGTTCAAATTTGAAAAGGAGACTATTGTCAAGATACCGGTCTGGGTCAAATTGATGGACCTTCCTCTCGAATTTTGGACTGAGAAGAGTCTTAGTAAGATCACAAGCTCTTTGGGCAATCCACTCTACATGGACAGAGCTACTGCTACGAAGAAAAGGATCTCCTTTGCTCGTGTGTGTGTTGAAATAGAGGCAAAAAACCCCCTTAAACATTCTCTGGTTATCAAATGTGGGAATGGGAGTACGGAGATTGGAATTGAATACCAAGGCCTACCTTCTATTTGCTCTTACTGCGAAGCCTTTGGGCATGATACAGAAAGTTGTAAGGTGAGGGAGCTAAGGGAGGAGGTTGAGGGTTGGGTTAAAGTTGATAAGGGAAAGAGGAAAGTGGCCGAGATACAGTGTGAGGGCCAGGCCCCTGCGGCCTCACCCATCAAAGCTGGTGAAGATACTGTTTCTGTACCTGAGGGGGGGCTGCAACTGGAGTCTCTGGGTGCGGTTCTTGAAGATGACCCCTTAGTTGGGATGGTGAAGAAGGATCAGTTATGTGAGAGTCAGCCAGCCTATTTTTCTGACTCGGAGGAAAACCCAGCTGCAGATCCAGTGGATGAATCGGATGAAGAGCTGCTTGATGATACGGGAGGTGCAATGGACATCATCACTGATGAATTTGATAGGCCTGTTGTTAGCCCCAAGGTTCCACCTGACAAGAAGAGTAGCAGCAGCAAGAAGAAGAAAAAGAGGTAATATTAATGGCTAAAATCTTTTCATGGAATATAAGGGGGCTAAATAGTTGTTTTAAGCAAGATGAGCTGAGGACTTTTGTTTCCCTTTCTCAGTTTCACATCTTGGCTTTGAATGAAACTAGGATTAATATCTCTAATTTCCAACCTATTTTTGATAAGCTTTTGCCTGGTTGGAAAATTGCCCATAATTATGATTTTGCTAGATTGGGTCGTATTTGGGTTTGCTGGGACCCTTGTTTTGTCAAAGTTGATATTTTAGAAATCGGGGATCAATGGATCCATTGTTCTGTCTTTTTTGTGGTTGAAAAAATTTCAGTTGTAATTACTTTTATTTATGGCTCTAATTGCCCGAAAGAGAGAGCTTCTCTGTGGAAGAAGTTGATTTTGCTTAGCCCCCATCTATCTCCTAAACCATGGTTAGTGTTGGGGGATTTTAATGCAATTCGGTTCCCCAAGGAAAGATTCGGGGGAAGTAGTTCCTGGCCAGCATATATGGATGATCTGAATAATTGCTTGTTTGAAACGGAATTGGAAGATCTATGTTATAGTGGAATTTATTACACCTGGGCTAACAATCAGAAAGGGGAAAAGTTCATTAAATCAAAGATTGACAGGGCTATTGTTAATGACATGTGGATTAAGGAGCTCCAAAGTTCTTCTGTTTTTTTTAGTCCCCCAGGTATTTCGGATCATTCCCGAATTGAAGTTACATTGAATTTGGAGGGGGCCAAATCCCATAAACCCTTTAAGTATTTTGATTTTTGGGCAAAAAACCCCAAATTTATTCCCCTGGTTCAGGAAGTGTGGAAGTCTGAAGTAAAAGGAGTTACTATGTACAGGGTTTGCCAAAAACTTAGACTACTTAAGTCTAAGCTCAAGAAGCTGAACCGGGATGTCTTTAGCGATCTTCCTAATAGGGTCTTAGAGGCTAGACAGGTTCTTGAAGAAGCACAGTTAAATCTGGATGTTTTACCTAGCTCGGAAGAGGCTCAATCAAAGGAAAGGGAGGCTTATAGAAATCTTGTGGAACTGAAGTTAGCTGAAGAAAGTTTCTTTAAACAGAAATCTAGAATTCAATGGTTAAACCTGGGTGACCAAAATACAAAGTTTTTTTTCAAGTCCATGAATTTCCAAAGGAACAAATCTCGTATTGTTTCTATTGTAAAAGATGATGGAGTGGCTTGTGAATCCAAGGAAGAAATAGTGGAGCACATTGTGGACTACTACCAAAACCTTCTTGGTACAACTAGACCCTTGAAGGAGGATGCACAGGAGAAAATTGCTGCAGCCATAACTAAAAAACTGCCCACTGACAGTGCAGAATTTATGGTTCGAGAGGTTACAGAAATTGAAATAAAAAATACACTTTGGTCCTTAAAGGCAAATAAAGCTCCAGGCCCAGACGAGTACTCTGCGGGGTTCTTTAAAGAAGCTTGGGAAGTTGTGGGAGAGGAAGTTATCAGTGCAATTAGAGCTTTTTCGTTTCGGGCAAGTTGTTAAGAGAGATCAATAATACTCTTATAGCACTTATACCGAAAGTGCCTAATCCCTCGTCTATCAGGGAATATAGGCCAATATCTTGTTGTAATACAATATATAATTACCCAAAAAAGTAATACAATATATAAATGTATTACCAAGATAATTGCTAATCGTGTGAAGGTAATTCTCCAAGATATTATTTCCCCCGCTCAATCGGCTTTTGTACAAGGGAGACGCATAGCGGATAACATCTTATCTCAGGAGCTACTTAGGGAGTACCATAAGCCAAACAAGGGCCCTAGATGTGCACTCAAAGTGGACCTTATGAAAGTATACGACAATGTCAATTGGGAGTTTTTAATATTGGTCCTACAATGTACGGGGTTCCATTCTAAGATGATAAATTGGATAAAGGAGTGTATATCCACCCCTTCTTTCTCGGTATGTATTAATGGGGTGTTAAATGGTTTTTTCAAAGGGAGGAAGAGATTACCGAAAGGGGGATCCCCTTTCCCCTTATCTTTTTGTTATGGCAATGGAAGCTCTCTCGGGACTATTTTCAATTCGCACAACGAATGGCAATTTTCATTATCATTGGAGATGCAAAAGAGAGAAAATTGTTCACCTCGCCTTTGCCGATGATCTCATGGTATTTGCAAGGGCTGATGTGCCTTCTATTAAAGTTGTTAAAAAGGTTTTGGAAGAATTCCAAGAGATCTCTGGCTTATCCCCTAGTCCGGCAAAAAGCGATATTTTTTTCTCCGGGGTTGATGACGACCAAAAGAGGGAAATACTGAATATTATTGGATTTAGAGATGGTACCTTTCCGGTTAGATATCTGGGGGTCCCGCTTATTTCCACCAAGTTGAGTTAGAAGGAGTGCAAACCTCTAATTGATAGGATATCGGCAAGAATTAAGGTATGGACAAGTAAGTGGCTTTCTTTTGCAGGGAGACTACAACTCATTGAATCTATTCTCTTTTTTTTTTTGGATCAGGTAACTAGAACATTAAAAAAAATGAAAAAAATTACATATTTACAAGGGGTATACCCCAGGTTGTACAATCAGAAAACCCTACCACTAGTCCTCAAAAATAACCAAAAAACCATGTCAAGCTACCACTTACTTAATAACATGACAAATACATCTTGGACTTAAATACTAAAACAAAGACCTAACTTCCTAGAAGCCACAATATATCACCATCAAAACAGCAGCTTTCAGCACTTTCCAACACAAAACAGCACCTTCCATCAGAGGCAGATGGGCCTCTAGCTAGCCAAAGGAAGCCATCAGGTAGATCAGCCCTAGAAACTTCAGCTCAAGAAGGAGCCAGAGAGACTAGTAAGAACACTCTCAGCCATCCCAAGGAGATGCTCTACCATCGGATCTAAAAGAAGCAACCTACAGCCAGACCCTACTCCATGGAACCTCATCCAACAAATCTTCCAAAACATCAACTCAGCAAAGGAGGCACCAAGACAGAAACAGGTATCATCAGGGGACAAAGGAGGAGCTAGGGTAGATGGGTCCCTAGCAAGCCAGTGGTAGCCAACACCCAGATCAGCCCCAGAACCTCCACCTCGAAAGAATCGGAGGGTCCAGCAAGAGCACTCTCAGCCATCTCCAAAAGAACTCTACCTTCGGATCAAAGCGCAGCAAACCATCAGCGAGACCTACAAAGCACCCAAAGAATCCTCGTCCTGACTTTACACCCCTTTGCAATTCCTCCACAAATTAGCTGAAAAGGATCGGGACAGCCCATACCCAGCTATTATAAATACTCCATGGGCTCACCAAAACCAAGCTAGTCCACCAGACTTTACAGCCCTCTCCTATCAAACCGGCCCATAGATAAACAAATCCCACTAAAAAAAACCCACCAGAAACTGGGCGGCTAAAATTCCCGCCTCATACCATTATATCTCCCAAAGCAATCACGAAAATTTTGGGCCCAACACGTGGGACCAATCAACCACGTGCCCCAAAATCCATAGTCCCCATACACAAAAAAACAAGTTGGCGTTAAAAGAACCGCCAAAATCCTGCTCTGCCCAATACATCTTATAATCAAATATACCCAGTTGCCAAAATATCCAAAGGTCTACAAAGTAGACTGTCATAGCCGAAAAGCACTTCCCCAGCCCCCACAGTACACCTACTCCATCTGGCCTCTCACGTCACTTGTGCCCAGACGCGCCATAGCGCGTGTGAGGTACACCCGTCTTCTCCATCAATTGAAACCTAATGCTAACTGATCCAACTACTCAGAAACAATAATTTCAAAAGACGATCACGCTGAAGCGGTTATGCTGAGCGTCCAAACACTAACCAGATTCATAAATGGACAGCACGAGACAGTAGACTATGGCAATCCATTCGCGCATGAAACTTCACCGACTTCAACCTTGGTCTGGAAATTCAGCCCTTCAACGGAAACTCCATGGAAACCGGAAGCACCGAGCTTGAAACTTCAAATTTCGAGTTCACAGCTATCGACAGTCCGCAACCAAACCTCTGAGCCAGGCTCAAGAGGGCCCCACTTCGTCTTCCTCATCGGACCACAGAGTCAATGCTCACGGATCAAAATACCATCAAAACTCCAAAACCGTGATATCGTGTTGAGGAGAATCGGGATCCTCCGTCCCAAATAAAACAACCAAACAAACCAACAAATTTCATATTTCAACAACAAGAGATGGGTCATGGATCAGAAGGAAACCGGCCACCAAATTTTAAGACCAGGTTTAGTCGAAACAGAGCAATTTCAAACAAAACCCAAAATAGAAACTCAACCAAGACAACATCCTAAACCAAGGTACATACCTTTAAGTAAATTCCAACCTCACTAACCGCTATTGATAACTTTCACCATGGATGCCTTCTAAATGGAGTTTATCTTCTTTCTTCAACCAAAACAACTATTCACTGATTCGAAATAAGACCCAGAATATTCAAAACCATATTTACACGATCGGATCACAAAATCCTTGATTCACGAGAATCGGAAACTAGACCCACATACATAAACACGGCTCATAGTCAAACAAATGAAGCAAAGACTATCTCAATCCAGAGCTGAAACATGAGAGGCATAAATCACCATAGCTTCAAAAGAAAACCCAGAATGGGCCAATAGCAGCGTCCCCAAATTACTCACAACCCCAAACATAAGCAAATATTCTCCAAAGAGATTCCAGTAGCTAAGAAACCAGGGAAAATTCAAGAAACCATACCAAAAAACCATGACTGACCTGAGAAGAATAGAGCCTCGGCCAGATAGACCTCCATCCGCACTCCATCCCCAAAGGAACCACAGTCGAAAAACAGGACCTGCTCTATGTTGGCTCGTAACTTCCAAAACCAGATCTTAACAATCTTGGCTAATCCAAATCAACGACCTTAGGCGTTTTGTTCAAAACACAGACATCAAAACGGGTCCAACTTCAGCTTGCTTCCCACCAGAGATCAACGAGACCGATCTTCGTCCATCCCTTCGAGAAAACGACCGTACGAATGAGAATCATAGGTAGCAACGAGATCTTAGTTCCGTAGATCCACCCACCATAGCTATGGGAACGATCCGCGGAATCAAAGAGCAAAAATCATCAAGATCGCCACTAGGGAGAGCTTTCTAGAGAGAGAAGCTCTCCCCTCACATCTTATCAGTGGACTATAACTTTTTTTTAAACTTTCATAACCGGTGTTATCATCTTAAGCTTTTAAATACGAAAAGGTAAAATAATTTTATGATACATACAGTTTTTGATGAAATACTTTTACTTATTTTGTCTGTTAGCGTCAGAATCTGCACGGGTCCGCTCCAAGGCCTACGGGTCTGCAAAAAAAAAGGGTAGATCACGTTAGAAAGGGAGCCGGAAGGGGTTTCCGGCGTACCCTCTCCGACGATCAAGTCAGTCCGTGGACAATATGTGTGTAGGCAAGTAAAGCAAAGAGAAAGGAACAGGAGGGCTGCTAGGGTTAAAATTACCTACCTTCCTTCTGAGATAAGTTGGATATATATACAGATCGTCGGATAGTGCGGAGCGTGGCCTTCAGGCGCGTGCTCCTTCTTCCCTTGCAGATTAGGAAAGATACAAGATTCTGTATAACCAAAACTAGATTTTGTGCCATCCTTCCCCCCGAAATACTAAGTCGTTTTCCCCAACGA
>JAULLG010310103.1:0-11865 GCA_035668355.1 Sarracenia leucophylla
TAGTTCCGAAGAAATCTCTGATGTTACCACCCTCGGTGTGCCATAGTTCTTACCTTTCCTAGGATTGGTAACTAGACCACATTTGGAGTTATAACCATAGGTGCTCTTGTCCTAGCGGTCATTAGGTGTCATCTTGGTTATCATGTTTCTTCCACCACTCCTACCACTTTCCATTGTACTATGCTTGAACGCACACCTGGCCGAGGTATCTTGAAGCCCTCTTTGATAGGGAGATCGGGACTAATTCCCATGGACCGCAACTACACATCACCTCTATTTGGATTGAGTATGGTGATACTCATAGAACGTTGGAGGGGGAGCTACGCGACTTTGGAGTCAAGAAGGGGTTGTGGCAGCTTTCAAGAGTAGAAGATAGGTTTTTTGTCGGGAGTTACAGGTGTTTTTAGCTACGCTCAACTTTTTTAGCTACGTTCCCCAAAACGAATCCTAACTAGTTGTACAAATGTTTAGCTACGCTCAATTATTTTTCAAACCGAAAAGGAAGGCATGCTCTAATCCTTACATAGATATAGGAAAACTAACTTATTTTCTAAAATCACAAGTTTAAATCCATTAAAACTTTTTTGGGGGTAATTAATCCATTAAAACTTGATATCTATCATATATCACATTGTACACGTTTTATGCATTATCCAACCAAATCAAAAATTGAAAAGATACAAGTGCTCTAATCATACTTGAGATGCATAAAAACTAACTAATTCTAGAAATCCGCATGTCTAGGTCGCCCAAAAATCGTATACAAACTGTAATACGTCAAGATTTTCATTTTTTTTGAAAACATACAACTCATACTCGAACAATAACTCAAAGCAAGCATATATCCTACATCATAACTGAAGTGGAATCAAGAAATCAACACTCCAGGCATTCCTAATACCAAATGAACACCAAAATCAAAAATCGGTTCAACGGATATGTAAAACAACGGTAGGAAATTAAGGAAATCTAACTTAAACTAAGAGATCATAGCAAACGAGGCCTTATATTCCATCCACAATCCATTCTCTAAGCCTTAGGCTTCGTTCTCTGTCTTCTCTAGTTAGTAGAGAGAGATAGATAGAGAGAGAGAGAGAGAGAGAGAGAGAGAGAGAGGAGAAAAGATATTTTGATCCAAAAAGCTCTAAACTCGTAGCTTCTAAATATTTATATCGAATAGTTTGCTCGAGCGGTCCTAATTGTTATGCCCGGCTCAAAATTCTAAAAATCGAGACCTATTTCCGACCTAAATGTCGTCAAACTTAACCTGATACCCTGTAATAATATTCCAAAGGTTCCAAAACAAACGGTAACATTGTGGGACTCCGAATCAAGATCAAATTTTAATTTCTCGTAAAATTTTAATCGGTTCAATGAGCAAGTTTTAAAGTTAAAAACCCAATTTAATTAAAATTTAAAAATTGGAAAGGTTCGACTAATTACACGTTCACGAGAGAAAGTGTATCCCCTAGGTACCATCTAATTTTCCGTCACCTTAGGGGATGGACACATCAAAGCTCCGGGTATATTGATATTCCTAGTCATTGATACCCCCACTTACAATGCCATCATTGGAAGGACGACCCTAAACAAGTTTTGAATGGTAGCATTGATGTATCATCTGATGGTCAACTTCCTTGGAGATCAAGGAGTTGGCTACACAAAGGGGGATTAGGTATTCACCAGAGAATGCTATGTTTCCTCTCTTAAATGAAGCAGTAGCAAGGAGATCATGACCATCGAAGAGATGGAGCAGTGACCTAACCATCCCTAGGAACGCCATGAAATGGTAGAGGACTTGACGGTGATTAGCATTGACCTAGCAAGACCTGACAATCATGTCAAGATTAGCTCTGGGCTGACCAGACCCCTCAGAGAATCTTTAGTTCAATTTATCTCATCTCACAAAGAAATCTTCACATGGAGTAACGAGGAAATGCCTGGCATCGATCCGACCATCATGGTTCACTGCCTAAATATAAATTCGAAGGTAAGACTGATCAAGCAGAAGCAAAGAGTCTTTGCCCAGCAAAGACACAAAGCTATAATAGAAGAAGTGTGACTCATGTTGATCAGGATCATGTGAGGGATATAGATGTGTTACAGTAGACTTTGATTGCCATACAGATGATGGTGGAGACTGTGAGAGGGCTGGTAGAGATAGCGGTTCAGGATGAGGACTTGGTAGTGAAGGCTCGTGGAGCTAGGGAGTCAGAGGCACAACATGAGAGTTCAGGTCCACGGTTGAGCGCACACGCTTGGAGGAGAGCGAGGATTGGAGATTCGAGACCTGTACCATTTGATGCCAGTTCATCTGTTAGGAGAGGTATGCTTCTAGTACATTGTACGTGGGCCAGAGTTTTCATTGGCACCGGGGTATTGTACTCTTTATCGTCTCTTTATCGCTTGAGCATTGGGCTAGGGATGGATCTTTGAGAGAGAGAGAGAGAGAGAGAGAGAGAGAGAGAGAGAGAGAGAGAGAGAGTGTGTGTGTGTGTGTGTGTGTGTTTATATATTCATATACCTGTTAGCACCATAGTGGTTTTACAACGGGTCTAGAGAGGACGAGAATTATGGATCGGGGATCGTTTCTTCACCTTTGGCCTCATAGTTTCTGTATATGTATATGTGCACATTCGTCATTTTCATGGGAGGTGCGTAACATTTGGGTTAGACACCCTAGTTGTTTTCTACCTGGGCTTGTATAATATCGGGGTCGAAAGGCTTTTTAGTGTTAGATGTTGTAAGGGCCTAAACGTAGATTCCACGTGTGTCATGTTTGTACACGCTTGGGGAAGCCTTAGACCGGCATATCATGGACCGTTTTTTGTTTAAGATTTAATACAACCGGCATTCATTTGGTTTTTTTTAAGAAACCTGTTAAAATTTTTGAAAGAATTAAAGTTTATTAGCGATTCCAGGTCCGATGATCATGCCAATTATTTTGAAGGCTTCAGTATATTATCCTTAAACGTTGGATCAAGTTTGAGGATGTTCGGGTTGGGAACGGGTCTCGATTTTTAAGTTTCTAATCTATGCATAACAGTTGGGTGCGCTCGATCGAGGGTTAGTCTGCTCGAGTGGACTATGTCGGTAATGCTTATAAGGGTGGCGACATGCTTGACTTTTTAGATATTTTCTAAATCCTTTTCGCTCCTCCTTCTCTCTAAAACTAGATCTGAGGCCCGGAGGTTCCCTTTTCTTGGTTTTGGGTGTTCATGCTTAGATTCTAAAGTGGCACAGTGGATCGAGAAGTCGAAGGCTACGCTATCACCGAGCCAGAATTGGATTCTGACATTTTTGGCAACCTCATTTTGGTACTTTCTGGTTTGGATCATCTTGGGAGGTAGAAATCGACCTATTCTTGGACTTTACTTATATGTAAGGATATTTTCGCAATTTTATGCTTAAAGTGGGCTTTATATTCCAGATCTCCATTTCTTGGGCTTCGGACTCGTGTTTTCTTGGAAACATTTTAGTTTCCTTGGTGGTGAGCATGTTAGGGAGATATCTGTCTTTTCAGATTTGATTTTAGGCTGTGTATTCTAAAAATGTGTTATTTGCGATATTTAGCTGTTTTATGCTTTATCGGGATTAAAATATACGAAAGGTAAAACATGTTAATTTTTCTTGATCTATGTGTAAATTGTGATTTTACAAATGAGGTGGTTTCCTAGTTTGGGGTTTTTCGGCAAAAACAGGTTTTGGAGTGGCTTTCTCTAAAACAGTTTCACTTTTGTAAAACTGGTGAGGTTTGGACCTTGTGGGTGCATAGTCCTGATTGGCCGGATGGGTGCAGAGTCATACCTTTTGTTTTAAAAGTCTAACCTTTTCCTTTTCAAATTAAACTAATGACTCGGCAGGAATTCGGAGTTTTGGGAGCTTGTGCTCTTTAGCTTGGGTTGATAAGCTTTTGCCTTCGGGTAGTTGGTGAAATCCCCTGTTGGTGATTTGTTGGGCTAATGCCTATCGGTAGTTGGTTGGGTTGTTCAGTTATATGTTTGGTTTTCGCTTAACCGGTGTTTACTTGTATAATTGGCGGTGATTATTACTGTGCTTGTTTGCTAGGGCGATAATCATAGTCGTTGTGCTGGTAAGTGCTTGGTTGAGTGATTAATCTTTTTGTTTGTTATGCCTGTTCGATGGTAGATCCTTAACTGTTTGCTTGCGTAGTAGCTTGTTTCTGGTTGATACTTGTTGTCCCGGGTTGAGTAGATTCCTGTATGGTTTCTAAGTTGAAGTTTCTATGATATGGTTTGGATATCATTGGTTGTGCTGGGGTTAGCAGGTTGGGTTATATGCCTTCTTTGGGTTGTTCCTTATATAAAGGATGATATATGTGTTATCATGGTTATGTGATTAACGTGTGTGTAGAACATTTAGGTTAAGGTGAGATTAGGATCTCGGTTTCCTTTGTTGTTCAGAATACCATGTTGAGTGGATATAAGATCCGCCTACTCTTTAGAGTTTGGTTTTGATAGATATATTTGTATATCATAGTAATATATCTGGTATTGTTGTTCATGATATTCTTGTGCATACTATCTATTGAATAAGGAGTTGATATAATACCTGTTATATATTTCATCAGTTGGTGGTTATTGCGGAATTCTCCTATTATGTATGGAGTTGATGTATTACATGTTATATATCCTCGGGTGATGATTACAGCATTATCAGTTAAGTAGGATTTGATATATATATATATATATATATATGTATTACTTTTTATATATCATTACATGTCTAGGTGACATGGGTGGCTTTCACGCCTGTTGTAGACCCGAATTATCTTATCGGGCAGGTGACTCCCGATGCTGAGTGGCTTATAGGCCTGTTGTTTACCCGAATTATGTTAATCGGTTGGTGAATCCCACCACTGAGTGGCTTACATGCCTATTGTAGACCCGAATTATCTTATCCAATGGGTGACTCCCGATGTTGAGTGGCTTTCATGCTAGATCCAGGAACGGACATCCCGAAGTTAGGAGGGTAAGTCCTGAGATCAGGGCATATCCGTTTGGGTGAGCCTAGTGTAGTGGACTGCTATATATACAGTTGATGTTTATGTGGGATATATTGTGAATCCCACATATTTTTGAGTGAGTTATAATGTTTATAAGCTTTGGTATGGGACATAACCTATATTCGTTATGGGGGAATATTTATTTTCAGTTGGTATTCATGTTTAGTTGATTAACTGATTGTAGTGTCCATTTTACACTTATCACCTCTGTATAGTGGGTTAGATATCTGGGTTAGCGATAATCTGTTAATAGAGGGACACCTTTGTCTCTAAGTGTCAAACCATTATCTCGATAATGGTTTGTGGGTTGCAGACCGCGGGTCCAGGCTGGTTTTTTATGTTGGGTTTGAGGGTTCCCCACTCTTGTCTTATTGTTACTGCTCTTATGCGTGCAGTCTATATCTTCTTTTTTGATATGGTTGTACTATGTGTATCGATATCTTGGTACGGTATTGGGTTGGTTGGGTAGAACATATCATGTTATGTTCTATGATTATGATGGTGGTTATCATGTTTTTGGTTCTCGTATCCGGTGGGAGGATATGGTATTTATAGGATTATATTATTATGTATATCCTGTGGTTCGTGTTTGATATCATGTATACATATCATAGTGTTTCTTAAGCTTATGTTTTTATTGCTTAGTTCGATGTACAAGCGGTAGGCCTGGATCTGTTATTTATGCGTGTAGTATAAACTGTTTATATCTTGCTTATAGATATGGTTAAGCATGGATGTTGCTTGTTCGATATTCAGTATTAGAATATCATGTAAACTGTTTATGTTTGGACCAGGTGCTTAGACTTGGGTTAGTTGCTTATACTTACTGTATAAGGTATCTGGTATATTTTTTATATTTCATTTCTGCAATTATGATGAAGCGATAACTGTATCTTTACCGTTTTTGGTTAAAATGTATGTTCATATCATATGTCATCCATATAAAGCATGTTTTGTTTTCCAGTAGTTTGTTTCCTGCAAGCCCGTGGCTCACGTTGTCTCTGACAACACAAGTGATTGTAGCAGGGACGTAGCTGGATGAGGAGCGAATCTCCTAAAAGAACTTTATCGTTTTATCTGCTTTTATATAGCTTTATGTTTGGTTGGCTACCTACTTATTCATTGCTTTCGATTTTTGGTAGTTGTAACTTGCGTTTAGACGCTGCTTGATTCCAGGCACCGAGGCCTCGATTTTTTTATATCTATTTTATCATGTTCATTTGTTGCTTATGGTGAGGCCGATGTGGCGAAGGTGATTTGGGTTTCTTTAGATGGGTTTACGCTCGGTAGAGATGCATGCCTGTTAGGTTTTCTTTGGATTAAGAAAACTTGGTTTTTATAAAAAAAAGAAATTGGAGCATCCAAATTTGCCTTGGAAAACCATCTGCCATGTGTATGCTCGAGCGAACCCTTGGAGCACTCGAGCCGTCCCCTGTTTTCTGGGAAGTTCGAAAATGGTTCTAATTTTTTTTTTTTTAACTTTGGCGGTTCAATGGTAGGTTTTAGGGAAACATTTTTTTTTGCTTAGTATTTATACTATTTTCGATATAAAATGGTTTTGTTCGTCAAGGCATTGTTTAGGTTGGAAACGGTTGAAAACATAAATGCTTTTCTTATGTTTTAATTGACTAGTTTTGGTTTCTTCTTTGTTTAGGCTTTCGGTTTGGGTTCCGCGGTTAGTTTCTAGTGCGTCGAGTTTTTGGGCGTTACAACTTGGTATCAGAGCTCTAGGTTCGAATACCTAAGGAGCTATGGGAGTAGTTAGTCCCTTCGAGAGTGTTGTCGCATTTTGCATTCATGTTTGGAATGCTTGTATGTTGAACTTGCGCATGCTATATGTTATGTGAGAATGGGGAGAAGACAAGAGGATTATTTATCTTGCCTTGGCCACTCATTATACAGGTTTGGAGTTCAAGTTAGGAGAGCATTTGGCCAACATTCTTTCTAATGGGATGACGAAGCGGGTCAACTAGATTGACTTATCACTCTAAGAGTTCTATCTCGGTAGGTGTTACATGTTTTGTTTTCACCTGTTGCTGGGTTTAGCATGCTATTATATCCCCTCTTAGCTTCGTATAGAGCTATGGTATCTCCACGTGGTAGAGCTGGGATGGATGAGCACGATGCCGGTGAGGTTGCAACTCATGTTGATCAGGATCGTGTGGGGGTTATAGACGTGTTGCAGCAAGCTCCGATTACCGTGTAGACAATGGTGGAGACTGTTAGATGGCTGATAGAGACAGCAGTTTGGGAAGAGGACTTGTCAGCAGACGCTCGTGGAGCTAGAGATTCAGAGGCACAGCAGGGGAGTTCAGATTCACGATTTGGCGGACACGCACGGAAGAGTGCAAGGACTTGGAGTTCGAGAGCTGCATGATATGGTGCCAGGCCATCAGTGACTCTAGTGGGACGTTCAGGTTTGTAGTCGGGGGTATGTTTTTGTTGTAGACTGGTGGGGTACATACGACGAGATTTTCCTCAAAATGGCGCGAGCCAACGTCAGACTTCGACTTCGAGGAGGACTCCTATTGGTTGTTATGTATGCATCCGGGCAGGTCACATCAGTTGGGACTGCCACCAGAGAGCGAATGCACGGAGTTATGTACCGGGAGTAGCAGAGTCACATGCCAGTTTATCAGCTGGGAGAGGTATGCATCTAATACGTTGTTCACGGGTCAGAGTTTTCATCGGCACCGGTGTATCACACATGTTCATCATCTCTTTACCACTTTGGCCTTGGGTTAGTGAAAGATCTTTGAGGGAGAGAGTGTTTATATATACATACACTTGTTGACGCCGTAGTGGTTTTACGCCGGATCTAGAGAGAGTGAAAGTTACGGATCGTGGATCATTTCTTCTCCTTTAGCCTCATAGTTTGTGCATATGTATATGCGGGCATTCGACGTTTTCAAGGGAGGTGCGTGATGTTTGGGTTGGGCACCCTAGTTGTTTTCTACCTAGGCTTATGTGATTGCGGGGATAAAAGCCTTTTTACTAATAGATGTTGTAAGGGCCTGAACCTAGATTGCACGTGTGTCGTGTTTCCGAACCCTTGGGGAAGCCTTACATTGGGAGATCATGGATCATTTCGGGTTTTAAGCTTTAATTCTAAATCGGAATTCGTTTGGTTTTTCTGAGCAACCGGTTAAAAGTTTTGAAAGAATTAAAGTTTATTTGGGTTTCGAGGTCCGATGATCACGCTGTTTGTTCTGAAGGCTTCGATATATTTTTCTTAAGCGTTGGACCCTGTTTGAGGATGTTCAGGTTGGGAACGGGTCTCGGTTTTTAAGTTTCTGATCAGTGCATAATAGCTGGGTGCGCTCAATCACTTGTTAGTCCGCTCGAGCAGACTATGTCCATAGAGCTTACAAGTGTGGAAACTAGTTTGGCATTTTAGATATTTTCTAAAAAAATTTCTCTCCTCCTTCTCTCTAGAACAAGATATGAGGCTTGGAGCTTCACTTTTCTTTGTTTTGGGTATTCGTGCTTGGATTCTGAAGTCGTACGATGGATCGGGGAGTTGAGGGCTACGCGTTCACCAAGTCAAAATTCGATTCTTACATTTTTGGCTAGCCTCGTTTTGGAACTTTCTAGTTTGGATTGTCTCAGGAGGTAGGAATCGTCCCATTCTTTAACTTTAGTTACTATATATAAGTGTATTTTCGTTTTTTTATGCTTAAAGTGGGGCTTTATATGCCAGATCTGC
Organism: Sarracenia leucophylla; assembly: GCA_035668355.1. Classification (NCBI taxonomy): domain Eukaryota; kingdom Viridiplantae; phylum Streptophyta; class Magnoliopsida; order Ericales; family Sarraceniaceae; genus Sarracenia; species Sarracenia leucophylla. Next base: position 8,733 of record JAULLG010310103.1, read on the forward strand.
ATTTTTCGGGCTCCGGATCCGGCTTTTCTTGGTTGTGAGCATGTGAGGGAGATATCTGTCTTTTAAGATTTGATTTTAGGCTACATATACTTAAAATTTGTTATTTGCGAAATTTAGCAGTTTTATGCTTTATCAGGCTTAAAATTGATGGATGGTAAAACATGTTAGTTTTCCTGGATCTATGAGTAGATTGTGATTTATCCATGTTTTTGGATTCTTGATTTGTTAGTCGTAACTAAAATCATGTACAAACGGGGTGGTTTCTTAGTTTGGGGTTTTTAGGCAAAAAGGGGTTTTGGACTGGCTTTCTCTAAAACGGTTTCACTTTTGTAAAAGTGGTGAGGTTTGGACCTTGTGGTTTAAAAGAGAATCTTTTGGGGCGAGTACTGATTGACCGAATGGGTGCAGAATCATAGCTTGTTTTTTAAAAGTCAAACCTTTTCCTTTTTAAATTAAACTTATGACTCAACATGAATTCGGAGTTTTGGGAGCTTGTGCTCTTTAGCATGGGTTGATAAGCCTTTTCCTTTGGGCAGTTGGTGAAATCCCCTGTTGGTGGTTTGTCGGGCCACAGCCTCTTAGTAGTTGGCTGGGTTGTTCGGTTGTATGTTTGGCTTTCACTTAACCGGTGTTTACTTGTATAATTGGCAGTGATTATTATTGTGCTTATTTGCTCGGGCAATAATCACAATCGTGCTAGTAAGTGCTTGGTTGAGTGATTAACCTTTTTATTGGTTACACATGTTGGATGATAGATCCTTATTTGTTTGCTTGCGTAGTAGCATGTTTCTGGTTGATACTTGTTATCCCAGGCTTGAGTAGATTCTTGTATGGTTTCTAGGTTGATGTTTCTATGATATGGTTTTTATATCATTAGTTGTGTTGGGGTTAGTGGGTTGGGTTATATGCCCGCTTTGGGTTGTTCCTTGTATAAAGGATGAAATATTTGTTATCATGGTTATCTGCATAACGCGTGTGTAGAACATGTAGGAAAGGTGAGATTAGGATCTCGGCTGCCTTCGTAGTTCAAACTACCATGTTGAGTGGATGTGAGATCCACAAATTCTTTAGAGTTTGATTTTGATAGAAATATTTTCATGTCATTTTAATATTTCTGGTAAAGCTATTCATGATATTCTTGTGTAGACTATCTGTTGAATAGGGAGTTGATATATCGCATGTTATATATATCCTCAGTTGATGGTTATTGCTACATTCACCTGTTATGTAGGGACTTGATGTAGTACATGTTATATATCCTCGGGTGATGGTCACAACATTATCGGTTATATAAAATTTGATATATGTATGTATATATATATATATATGTTACTTGTTATACATCATTGTATGTCTAGGTGACATGGGTGGCTTTCATGCCTGTCATAGACCCGAATTATCTTATCGGGCATGCGACCCCTGACGTTGACTGTCTTATATGCCTGTTGTAGACCCAAATTATCTTATTAAGTGGGTGACTCCCGACGTTGAGTGGCTTACATGCCTGTTGAAGACCCAAATTATCTTATCGGGCTTGTGACTCCCAACGTTGAGTGGCTTTCATGCCAGATATGGGAACGGACATCCCGAAGTCAGGAGGGTACATCATGAGTTCATGGTATATCCTGATGTTTAGGGTGGATTCCATTTGGCTGAGCCTAGTGTATTAGACTATTTTACAGTTACTGTTTATGTTGGATATATTGTGAATCCTATATATTTTCGAGTGAGTTATAATGTTTATAAGCTATTTTATGGGACATAGGCTATATTCGTTATGAGGGAAAATGTATTTTCTGTAGGTGTTTATGTATAGTTGATTAATTGATTGTAGTGTCCATGCTACACTTACCACCTCTGTATGGTGGGTTGGATATCCGGGTTAGGGATAATCTGTTAGTAGAGGGATACCTTTGCCTATAATTTTCAAACTGTTATCTCAATAATGGTTTGTGGGCTGCAGACCGCAGGTCTGGGTTTGTTTTTGTTGTTCGGTTTGAGGGTTCCTTACCCTTGACTTGTTGTTACTACTCTTACGCGTGTAGCTCATATTTTCCTATTAGATATGGTTGTGCTATATGTATCGATATCTGGGTAGGGTATTGGGTTGGTTGGGTAGAACATATCTTGTTATGTTTTTATGATTATGATGGTGGTTATCATGTTGTTCGTTCTCGTATCCAGTGGGAGGCTAAGTTGTTTGTAGGATTATACTATTATGTATATCTGGTGGTTGGTGTTCGATATCCTGTATGCATATCATAGTGTGGCTTAAGCTTATGTTTTTTTGCCTAGTTCGGTGTACAAATGGTAGGATTGGATCTACTATTTATACGTGTTGTATAAACTTTTTATGTCTTGCTTATAGATTTGATTAAGCATGGATGTAGCTTGTTTGATATTTAGTATTAGAATATCATGTAAACGGTTTAAGTTTGGACTAGTCGCTTAGACTTTGGTTAGGTTCTTATACTTACTGTATAAGGTATCTTGTCTATGTTTTATATTGGTTTTTTGCAATTATGATGATGTGATAACATTATCTTTACCGGTTTTGGTTAAACTGTATGTTCATATTGCATATCATCCTTATAAAACATGTTTAGTTCACCGATATTTTGTTTTCTACGAGCCCGTGGCTCACGTTGTCTCTGACAATGCAGGTGATTGCAGCAGAGACATAACTAGATGAGGACGGAAGCTCCTGAAAGATTTTTTTCGTTTTATCTACTTTTATATAGCTCTATTTGGTTGGCAACCTGTTTATGCCTTGGTTTTTGTTTTTGTTAGTTATACCTTGCCATTAGACGATGTTTGTTTCCACGCACTCGGGACTCGATTTATTTATTTATCTATTTTATCTTTTTCATCTATTGCTTTTGGTGATGCAGATGTGGCGGGTGGGTGATTTGCGTTTCGTTTGGTTGGGTTTACGCTCGGTAGAGATGCATGCTTGTTAGGTTTTTTCTGGATTAAGAAAACCTGGTGTTTATAAAATAAAATTGAGCAACCAGATTTGCCTTGGAAAACCTTCTGTCATATGTGCGCTTGAGCGGACCCTCGGAGCACTCAAGTGGTCCCCTGTTTTCTGGGCAGTCCGAAAATGGTTATAATTTTTTGTAAACTTCGGGGG
>JAULLG010311202.1:0-11861 GCA_035668355.1 Sarracenia leucophylla
GAGGACCGAACCTCTATAAATCGCTGTGTAGTATTTCTTTCCCTCTCTCTTTACTTTCAGCTTTATTATTATTGTTCATGTGTGCTTGATTAATCACCAAAGAAAATAATTTTCAAAATAGTTCAAAATTTGCCAATCAACCCATTCACCCCCCCTTTGGGTTGATATCTGGACCTACAAATATTTTTAGCACTCCTTTGTTCCGAACAGTAACAGTTTTGATTGCTTGGATTGTTCATTATTTCTTTTTTCTCTATATTAGTATTTGTTCATGATCAGTGCTACCCAAGAGCCAAAGATGATGTGTCTACACATAACATGGTAAAAATTGATTTGCAACATTTGGCTCCCAATTTTTACGTGTTCCCTAATAATGCGATGCAAATTGCTTAAACTCAAGTTATTTGTAGTAATTTGCTTATTTCATTATACACCAGACATTTTTTTTATTTACCACCTATGTGGGATAATGTATAACAATATCCTTTGCTCTAATACGTGATGTCCTTGTCGTGTGACCCAAACTCTTTCCTGATTGGGAAATGAATAGTAGTTCAATAGCAAACACAAAATAGTCCAGCACAATGAATACAATTTTGGGGTCTCTACCCCTCTCTGATACCTTTGTAACAACTTAAGTTGACCATTGACCCAATAACTTCAATAAAGACTCTAACAACATGGTCTAAAATACTTAAACTCAAGTTATTAGTAATAGCTCACTTATTTTATTATATACCATGCATTTTTTATGTCTCACAGATGTGAAATAGGGTATCATCCCATCCCCCACTCAAATACGAGACATTCTCAGTGCTTTGCCCAAAGTCTACTCTATTTGAGATGTGGATAACAGCTTGTTAACAAACACAGAGCAACCAATTAGCACACATAAGGTATACAACTTCAGGCCCTATACCCTCTTTAATACCAATATAACGATCCAATTGGGCCATTAAGCCAATAACTTGAATAAAAAACCTAACAATACAGTCCAAAATACTTAAACTCAAGTTATTAGTAATAGCTCACTTACTTCATTAGATACCAAATATATTTTATATCTCCCACTGATCTGAGATAGAATATTACAATATCCCTTACTCAAATACGTGACGTTTTCGTTGCATAGGCTAATTCTTCCCCGAGTTGGGACGTGAATAGCAATCCATTAGCAAACACGATGCAACCCATTAGCATGCACAACGTATACAACATTGGGGCCTCTACCCCTTTCCAAAACCTCCAGACTTTTATCCACGCCGCCACAGAGCCCGTTACAGGACTAAGGTTAGCTCCGATACCATTTCTAATGACATAAATCGAATTCTCGCAATAACTTGACTAAACATCCTAAAAACGTGATCCAAAATACTTACACCCAAATCACTACTTTTTGTTAGTTGGAATCTAAAGTTTAGATTCTGAGGGTTAAAGATGATGGAGGTGTGAGAGAGAGAGAGAGAGAGAGAGAGAGAGAGAGAGAGAGAGAGAGAGAGAGAGAGAGAGAGTTAAGAAAATAGATTTAAGATTCTACTATATTCCCTACACCTCCAAGTATTTATATTAAAGTAAAAGAGTCTAAATTACAAAAAGTCCTCTAAATATAAATAGAAAAAATAAAATAAGAAATGAAGACGTTAACGTTGCCCCTTAAATTGGAGCTTAGAGATCAAATATGCCCAGCTTGAAGGATAATTACTAAAAGGTTGAGTGCGATAAGGGTTTCATGAAATATCACCCAATTGGTCTTCAGAACGAACATGTGGAGTGGAAATGTGCTTATGTAATAACAAATCACGAATGAAATGACAATCAACCTCGAGTTACTTAGTTTGTTCATAAAAAATGGGATTATTAAAATGAAAATAGCTATCTGGTTATCACAAAACATTTACATCAGAGAAGAAACTCAAATTCCAAATCCACAAGAAGAAACCGAGCCTACAATATTTCAGAGGCAATATGAGCCATAAAAAGATAGTTCGCTTCAGCACTAAAATGGGAAACAACTGCCTGTTTCTTACTATGTCAAGTAATTAGGTAGCAAAAACCAGAGGTAGGCAGATGATGCCCAGTAACCTTTCCACTAACAAGGTGCAATAGCCAGAGTTAGACCGACAATCAGAACGACTGTTATCCCATTCAGCATCACAAAAACCTACTATAGACAAGGAGCAAAAAGTACAATAGAGGAGACCTCGATCGGGTCCAGTTTTTAAATATCGCACACTTCGAAAACTGTATCAAAATCAGGTTGATGAGAAGCATGCATAAAATGACTAGCCACACCAACTGCATAGGTAATATCAGAAGGAGTAGCTGTAAGATAAATTAATTTATCAACAAGGTGTCGAAAACAGCCAACATCAGAAAAGAGATGGCCAGAATCAGCATCTAGCTTAACCGTAGAATCCATAAGGGTATCAATTGGTCGAGCATCAATAAAGCCAACTTCAGATAAAAGATAAAAAGCATACTTTTGCAGAGAGAGAAAAAAGGCCTTGAGAAGACCGGAAAATCTCAATGCCAAGGAAATATAGAAGTGCGCCCAAGTGCCTAGTGTGAAAAGTGGGAGTTAGGTGTCATTTTAACGCTAAAACACCAGTAGAGTCATTGCCAGAAATTATGATATCGTCAACATAAAAAATTAATATAATGGTGCCACTAGTGGAATGACGAAAAAATATAGTCATCCCCAGAGGAACCCCGAAAACCATACCAATCACAAAAGAGCTAAAGTGATCAAACCAAGCATGAAGAAACTGCTTTAGACCATAAAGAGCATTACGTAAATGACAAACGAGATGCTCACTTCCAGAGGAAACAAAATCAGGTGGTTGGTCCATATATATACCTCATCCTGAAGATCACCATGAAGAAAGGGATTCTTGATATCGATTTGATATAATGGTCAAAATGACCAACTGCCACAGATAAAAGAATTCGAACAAAACTAAGAGGTGCAATTGGTGAAAAAGTCTCCAGATATTCCACACCATAAGTCTGAGTGTACCATTTAGCCACTAAGGGCACCTTAAGTCGTTCAACAAGACCGAAAATATTTGACGGTATACACCCAACGACAACTAATTTGTTTACCAATAGGAAGAGAAGTAAGCTCCCAAGTTTGATCCTAACGAAAAGAACTCATTTCCTCGGTCAGAGCATGTATCCATCCAGGCAAGGACATAACTTGCTTGTAAGAAGAGAGAATAGAAATAGTAGACAAGGTATAACCAAAGGAATAAAGACAATGAGAGAGATGGGCATAAGAGACATATTGAGCGATAGGATGTTGAGTACAAGTGTGTTTACCTCGCCGCAAGGCAATATGCAGGTTATTAGCCGAAGATAGGACCACAGATAGGGACGATGATGTTGTCGGGCCACAAGGCACAATAGACCAACTTTGAGAGTGGTGGTACACTTGTAGAGGAGAAAAATACCTGCACAGGAAGATTTAAGTAGCAAAGGAGCGCAAGAGTGGTGAACTCCCCCTCACGACAATTAATAAGGTTAGAGGACAAGTCCTGGCCAGCAGAAGTAAAAAAAGAAATCTACTCAAAAAATTTCACGTCAACACTAAGAAATTTATCTACGAAATTTTGGATGGTAGCAACGATAACTCTCCTGAGTGCGAGAGTACTCGAGAAAAACAAATTTGTGAGCCTAAGGAGATAATTGTCAAGACTGGGACTAGAACATGCACAAAAGTAATGGAACCACATACCTAATGAATAAAAGGAAAAGGTGGAAAACTAAGGTATAATAAGGAAAATGGTGATTGATTTTTCAACACCACAGAGGGCATACGATTAATGAGATGAGCTATAGCAAGAATAACATCACCCCAAAAGTGTCTAGAGACATGCATTTGGCATAAAAAAGTACGTGCAACATGTAACAAGTGTCGATATTAGACTAGATATATTCCAAAGCATTATCATAGTGTATAATTTTGATTCGTTTTTCGAAATTGTGTCAAAATCTCATTATAAAATTTGGTAAGAATAAGAGGCAACTTAGATATGGTCTTTAATAAAAAAAAAATAATCAAGTCATGCGAGAGTAGTCATCAATAATATAATGAAATGGAAATATCCATTAGTACTAGGAGTTCAAGAAGAACACCAAATATCAGTATGGATTACATTAAAAGATGCAGGCTAATGACCATAACTACTAGAAGGAAAAAAGCTACGATGATGTTTGCCCAACTGACAAACATCACACTCTAAACTAGACACAGAACCCAACGTAGGAATAGCTAACTTCATTTTAGCCAAGGACGGGTTTCCCAAATGAAAATGTCATTGAAGAGGAGAAACAGAAGCAGTCAAGACAACGGATGTGTGGGGAGATGTTGGATCAACATTTAAAGTAAGAACCATCTTTCTCATGCCCCCAACCAATCATCACATTGGCTATGCATCCTGGAAGTACTAAAATGTATCACGATCTTAAGGGTATATGTTGGTGGCCTAGAATGAAGAAAGATATAGTTGATTTGTATTGCGTTCTTTATTGTGTCAGCAAGTGAAGGAAGAACATCAAAGACCTATAGGATTGTTGCAACCACTTTCAATTCCTGAATGGAAGTGGCAACATATTACTATGGAATTTGTTACTGGACTACCTCCGTAATAGATTGAAATTCTCCTATTTAATGATTTAAAATTAAAAAAATGATATTGATTTTAATTGGTGAAAATAAAATTTTTGTGGTATTAGCAAAAATTAAGTGGTATCATTTAACTATTTGACTGTGAAAATTTAAAAAGTTAAAATAAAACCTTTTGAGGCTAGCAATTTATCTTTTTGGTTGATAAGAGATTAATTGTTTTTGCTTTAGTTTGAATAAATATATTTGGTTATACATATGCGTATGTATATATATAAGTGTATATATATATATATATAAATAGATATTTTTGAAAATATCTTTCCAAAAAAATATCTAACAGCAAAGCAAAAAAAAGAGAGAAAACCACAAGCCAAACGCTGCCTAGTAGCCACACCCAAGGGGAGGCGCATATGAAGCTTCCAAATTGCATAATTCGGCAATATCCTCCAGCGGATAAAACAGTGGGGAATAAGATAGAAAGGAGAAGAAAAAGAAAGGATGAGAACGAAAGGAAAAAGGAAGAAAAGAAAAGATCAGAAAAGGAAAGAAAGGAAAGAGAGGGAGAGGAAGAAGAGGAAGGAGGAGGGGGAAAGAGGAAGAGAAGAAGGAGGAAGAGGAGGAGGAGGGCGGTGTGGCCCTTGCCACCATCGGTTGTCGCCAATCCGCCACCGTCGACAGTTTTCAAGCAAAGGTTCGGGTAACGTTTGGGATTCAATTTTCTAGCCATTTCTTCTCTCCACAAGCTCTCGGACGGTATTTTCCTACTTCCACTATGAATACAAAGCAGGATATATGCTTACTTTGAATTCATGTTCAAGTATAATTGGTATATTTCCAAGAAAAGTGAAAATTATGACGTATTACAGTATGTATACGGTTTTGGTGATTCGAAACATAGGACTTTCGAAAATTGGTTAGTTTTTATGCTTATCTAGCTTGATTAGATCATATGTATCCGTTTGGTTTTGGATTTGGTTAAGTACTACATAAAACGTGACTAATAGAGATTTGGCAGAAATCGGGATTTGACGGGTTTAAACTTGTCATTTCTAGAAAATAGTTAGTTTTCCTTTAACTATACCATGACTGGAACACGCCTACCTTTTCGGTTCGAAAAATGGTTGGGCATAGCCAAAAACGTGTACAACGGCTAGGGTTCGTTTTGGGGAAAACGGTAGATTTTAGCAAAAAGTAACCTTTTGAATCAATTTTCCGAAATTAATTTCTATTCTATAAAATTGGCATGGATCGGAACCTAAGGTTCTATTTTGAGACTTTTTGGAAATCAGAACTATTTTTTTGAAAAAGTTGACGGGTAGATGGAAATTGGGGAAAATGATTATTTTTGGTTCAAAGCTGGTAATCGGAGTCGATTACGTGTATTTGGACCTTACCGTGATTCATTTTTTACGAAAGTGTTAATACGACATGTGTTGGGTTTCTTCAACTAACTTGTTGGGTTTTTGGGTAGATTTCCGTCATACTCTTATTCGGTGAGAGTTGATACAAATATAGGTTTGTTGTATATCTTGTGAGATGTTATGATACCTTTCGAGTACTTATTATACCTATTGATTGGGATATCCATATTATGTATATCCTGCTAGTTGATTACGATATCCTTCTTGAGCATATCGCGTTTGTTGATTTAATATCCTGGCTGAAGATATCTTTGTACGTATGTCATGTCTACCGATTTGATATTCATGATATAAGTACAAAGATATCCTTCTTGGGCATATCGCTTTTGTTGATTTAATATCTTAGTTGAAGATATCTTTGTACGTATATCATGTCTACTGATTTGATATTCATGTTGTGTATATCATGTTAATCATTAGGATATTCTAAGTTGTGTATATCCTTTTAGTGGGCTATGATATCTTGTGGTAGATATTTTTGTGATAGATATCCTTGTGGTGGAATATCTTGCTTATCGATAATACTTGTTTATTGTACCTCATATCAGGTTGTCGAGCCTTCGGCTTCAGGCCGTAAAATGCGTTGAGACATCGTGTGTGCCAAGCCTTCGGCTTCGGTCCGCAAAGTTCGTTGAGAGACACTGTTATGGGACTTAACCTATATTCATCATGACTGTGAGAAATTATTTTGTAGAAATGATTTTACAAAATGGATATGTATAATAGGGGTTTTATGATGGAAAACATAGTTTTTCTTGAAATGTTTTACATTTACACATGTTGCATAACCATCCCTACATACTGTTCATGCATTCATCGTTTATTATATATCCTACGAGCCTTGGGCTCATATTATTTTATAACAACATTTCAGTTGTTAGCGGCGAGCATTGGGAAATGGTGGATGATTTGGTGGTTCGTCCCATTCACGGATGGACTAGGATGCTTTTGTTTATAGCATGCTCTTGTTTTATATTTTCATATTGGATTAATGTATATTTATAGAATGATTGTAGTTGGTGTATCGCAATGTAAGGCCTTAAAGATATTTAAATTTTTTGCATGTTTGGTGAGGAATCCGGGATGATTTCAATTTATCTTGATTGCATGATCAGGATTTGGGTTGGGTTATAGTTGATGTATCTATATTCGGCTTCATTGTTAGCTTACTTCCTTAAGATTGTATATATTTTGATATCTCTTTTTAGGATTTATATATCAATCTCATGTGGGTTTTTATTAGGTACAAGTGTGGCTAATTAGTGTCTAAAACAAATCTACCATCGCAAAATTTTCAAAAACTTGGACTGTGGGATTTTCTTTAGGTGACTTTTAACACTAATAAGGGAGGCACTTTGTACTATTTAAATCCTTGATGTGTGATTAATATTAATCCGAAATTAAATATAAATGTTTAAATAATTATCTGGGGTCGGGTTGTGACAAATGGTATAAGAGCTCAAGGTTCAAATACTTTAAACCATAGGAAGGGTTGTGCCATGTCGAGAGAATTGACTTGCATGTTGCATACATGATATGAGTATGCCAGTATGCTTGTCTTATGATGAGAAATGACTTGTGCATGCTATGTGGATAAGTGGGTCTGGAGGTAGGTCTTTGAGGATGATATTTCTTACTTCAGCATCCGGTTAACTACTTTGGGAATCTGATTAGAAAGGCGTCTCGCAAACGCCCATTCTAGTTAGAAATCCAAACGAGTTGTTTGGATTGAGGTATCACTTCAATTAGACTTCTCGATGTGATAAGATGTTAACATGTTTGTGTGCATAACTGTTAGCATGCTTAGGTATATCATTGTTAACATGCTTCTGTGTATAGATGTTTACATGCTTTATGATAGAACTATTGCTTTTCATATCATGAGTTATCTTACCAACGAGAGTAGAATTATAATGGTTAGCTGAGAGCGTGTAGATCTATGTGTTAGGTGGTTGCTCTTTGTGGTTTGTGGTAGAGATGGTGGTTTGCACGTTGTGAATCGTGCTATGTCATGAGTCATACGTTCTCATGCCCTGTCTTTGCGTAGTGAGCCGTATAGTGCCGAGTGCGTACGAACGGGCATGTTTTACACAATGGAGCGTGGATGGGAGCATAGTGGACGAGAGCGTGGCGGTAGTGTGATGTGACCCTGGGAGATAGAGGTCATAGTTGTCAATTTTTTCACTCTTTTTGAGAGATGCCCTTGGTGGCTATGATGACGTCATATCATCATTAGTGTCCTGTTTTGGATCCATGTGTTACACCGAGAGTGCATGTTGAGGAACGCATCCGTTTGAGAACGAGTGCGGCGTGCCGGTTGTGAGAACCGAAGAGGTTGATGGGTTTTTCAACCTTGTAGATGTACAGTAGCTGTGGTACAGCCTCGATGCCTTTTTAAGTTGTTCAGGTTCCGTGGGAAGAAGGTCAGGTGTTACCTTCCGTGGTTGTGAATCTTCCTTAGAGATCTCTCTGTGACAAGAACCTGGTGAGAGAGGTTTTAAAAGTGAACCCGGAGGTTACTCCTTTAGCCCATCAGGATGTCATTGAGTTGGGTGATGACAGTGTTGCAAATGTTGTTCCAACCGAAAGGTTGACATTTGTGAGTCATATTCCAGTAGGATGACTATCAGATTACGGGTTAGGAAGCTTTACCCCTAACAAGTGCGAAGGCACATGGTTTTTAGGTTGAGGGACCAATCAGGTTGGTTTCTCTTTTGTAGTAATGCGGTTGCATCAGGTTGGCATGTGGGTAGTGCAGTTTTCTCTCGGTAGAAGACGGCGTGCGGAGTTGAGGCAGTGATGTGGTCGTTGTCCCTTCGTTCAGAGTTGTGAGAGTCTCTTGAGATTTCTTCGGAGAGTGAGACATGAGGAGTTCATAGCTGACTCAGATGATTGATAATGGGCATTTTGTCGGGACTAACTGTTAGTTCTTCTTGGACTGTGTAGAGATTGAGGTTTCTGGTGAATCAGTATCTCGTGATGGTTTTCTGACGACTGTGAGCAGGAGCCGGTAGAAGAGTGCGAGTGTGAGTATGTTTGTCCATGGTCCTTAGTGAGAGTTCGTTATTTCACCTTCTAGGTGTGAAGGTGTAGGTTATGTTTATAGAGATAACCTTTGGTTGGATCGATGGTCTTGTGTGGGAGTTACAAGTCGTTGATAGTTATTGGTCGACGATCTCGAGTGATTTGGGTTGCGGTATCCTTGGGGACTAGTTGAGGTGAGTTTTGCTTGTGGTTTCCCTTGAGGCGCTCTTCGCGTTTCGAGCCTAGTGTGGTTCTTTTTGGGTCACCTTGGATGGTGCTAACTTAGCAGTGAGACCGTTTGATTGTTCGGTGTTGAGGTTTGGGTTATTTACCTCTGCTGATAAGGGGGTGTAAATGCATGATTCTGTTATGGATGATACTACAGTTGACCTTTGTGCATGGTTTTGATGAGTTTGGGTTTGTGAGCCCATTGCAGTGCAGCTTGTATGATTGTCAGAGTCAAGATATAAGAATCCTACGTATAGGACGGTTACCTTAGAAGGAATATCTGAGGATGTTACAGAATGGCGTACTGGTTGATCTGGTTGTCGTCATGATACTAGTGGAGTGGAGAGAAGGTCTGAGTCACGCGGCTGACGTGATAGTTTGGAAGTGCGATTAGCTGATGTAACACTTAGCCGTCTTAATTTCATCTTTTAACTCAAACATGGTTTTTATTGAAAAGAATAAGCAGTTTTAAGGTTTTAAAATGAATTAAAATATGATCTTATTTTGGAGTGTTACAGCCAAGTGTTGCTGCCTTAAGGGCAGACAGGTGATGAGTGGAGGTGGCGACAATGAGCTGATTGCTTCTTGCAAATGGTTTAGCTTCTCTGGTTTGCAGTACCGTGAGACCATGTGTATGATGGGTTGTGTTAAGATTGATAGAATATTCTCCTTCCTTATTTTGCTGATTTAGATTGAGAGAATATTGTAATTGATTGATAGCATTGATAGCATATATTTTCCATATTTGTCTATGATTAAGTTTCCAAATGTATAGTCTCAACCCTCTATATATAGGAGGTAATATTCTGTAAATGAATAACAATTCTTTATTTTCTCCTCTTAAACTTTAACTTGGTATCAGAGCCAAACCCAAACCAAAAAAAAGAAAAAAAAAGGAGGCCTTACTCGTCGACGACTTTGGCTCAGGTTCTCGTTCATGCCAACTATCTGGTTCGGCAACCTCTCGCGTCTGTTTGATTCTGGTTCGCACCGACCAACTCTGGATCCCGTGGTTTGCTCGTGGTTTGCGACCTCTCTTGTCACGTCTCTGGCTCTCGTCGCGCTTCTGGTTCGCAACCTCGCTGGTCGCGTTTTCTGGTCGTCGTTTTCTCAGTGGTTCATGACTGGTCATCCTGGTTCGCGATTTTAGTTCATTGCCTGCTCGCGACTTTGGTTCGTGGATTTTGGTTCGCGATCGCATCTCCTTGGTGATTTTTTTTGCATGTTCGCGTGGTTCGCGACTTCTTTGGTTTTTTTGGGTTTGTTCCTATTCTATTCGTGAATGGCTCCTATTGCTGGTTCAAGACTGGGTTTGCTCCTCTGATGTTTGATTGCCTCTGATTTACTGGTTCGCTATTCACGATTGCCTCTTTTTAGTGATTCGTTGGTTCATTGTCCCACTGTGTTGCTGGTTCATTGTCTCACTGTGGTTACCTCTCTTGTTCCGGCCGGTTCGTAGTTGCTGGGTTACACTGTTTCTTTGACTTGTTCGTGTAGCTGTCCAAGTTGGGTTTTCGCTTTTGCTTTGTGTTCGATTTAGGGACTTTAGTTCGATGTCAGATCCATTTTGCTCATTTGGGATTTCAATGGGATTTATCTAAGTTTCCCCCATTTGTTCACTCAACCACAAGTGCTGGTTTGCTCTTTTGTGGATTTGGCCCTTTGTTTGTCTTACTATGGCTCATGTCAACACTACTTCAGATGCTCTTCATGATCATCTTCGTGAGCTTATTCGAACTTTGGGTGTAGTTCTACCATCCTCTTCTACTTCTATCTTAGCTAATTCCGCGGCCCTTACCTCTCCATCTTGAATTATCGATTTAGGTGTTAGTTCTCATATGTCCGGTAACCCCTCTCCTTTCTCTCATTTGACTCCTATTAATCATCATATAGTCTGGGTTGATGGCTCCTCTCAACTAGTTCACGGGCAAGGTGTTCTCAATCCCTCTCCTTATTTGGCCTTACATTCTGGTCTTTACATTCTTGATTTTCCCTTTAACTTGTTATCCGTTAGTCAATTTACTAAATCTCCATATTGCTCCTTCACTTTTTCTCCTCCTTCTTGTATTTTCAGGACCTCAAGACCAAGAAGATGATTGCTTCAGGTCATAAAAAGAACGGGCTCTACTATCTTGACATTGATTCTAGTTCTCCTTCCCATACATCATCTGTCTTAAGTGCTACCATTCACCTCTTCAATGGCACTTTCGCTTAGGCCATCCTTCAGTGGCTAAGCTTAAGTTGGTCATCCCCAACTTACCTCCTATGTCCAATTTCGAGTGTGAAACATGTCAATTAAGCACGCATCACCGCAGTTCCTTTCCCAGTAGTAGCCATCATCGTCAGTCCGAGTCCTTTGATATTGTCCATACAGACATATAGGATCCTTCTCGAACTCCTAACACTAACGGATATTCTTATTTTGTTATCTTTGTCGATGACTTCTCTCGTATGACTTTGGCTTTTTTTTAGTTGAAACACTGGTCCGAGTTGCTTCATGCACTTTCTACATTCTATAATGAAATTTTTACTCAATTTAAAAAACGCATTAAGGTTATCCG
>JAULLG010312300.1:0-11848 GCA_035668355.1 Sarracenia leucophylla
GTAATAGGGAGAAGAATTGAGAGGATTTAGATGTTCAAAACCAGAGCTCAAAGGCTCTATTGATAGGCCTCAATCCTCAACTAGCCATTGGGATAAGTATGACAATGTCAAACTAGCCATTACACATAAAAAAAATACAAATTTTAGTCTATTCAGTCGACTAAATGAACATCTTAGTCAACTAGATCAAAGCTTCAATCGAATGGATTCTTTGTTCGGTCGACATGACTGTTTAAAAAACCAGCTTTTGCTTGACATACCCATTTAAATTGACTGATAGAACCATTAGTCAACTGGTTTCTTTAAAACACATAAAAATAGTGTTTCAAAAAGATTTTTAACACTTTAGCTTTTTGAAAAAACATTTTAATGTTTGTTTAGGAATCCTATGAGTTTCAAAGTACATATCCAATGAACATAAGTGAATGTACCTAAGTCCTAAAACAAATCAAAAATAAATCCTTTATATCTTCATCATATCAACTTTTGCAGCATTTGATAAGCTCGTCGTCGAAGAGATTTTGCATGGTAATGCACGTCATGGCTTCCTTTGTGTATCTTTGATTGTGATAAACTTTTCTTTCCTAAAAACATACTCAATATGCACAATTAGATACATAGCTTTGCTATCATCGAAACGGTTATTGAAGCCTTGTTAGGCTAACAAATGTCATCAATATTGATGACCAGAAACACTACCTTGTTTCCATCGCGCTTCCAATACACAAAATATTCGATAGGACGCTCATCAAAGCCAAAGCTTTTGATCGCCTAGTCAAATCGAGTATTCCAAGACCTCGATACTTTCTTGTCCATAAATGGATCTCTTAGGTTTGCACAACATCTGCTTCTGGCCCTTTGCTACGAACATGTCTGGTTGCATCATATAGATGCTCTCGCCAAGTCTTCCAATAAGGAATGCCGTCTTGACGTCCATCCACCAAATCTCATAGTCAAGATTCACAACAATGGATTAGGGAATCCGAATGGACTTAAGCATGGCCACTTGTGAATAGGTTTCCTCCTAATCGAACCTTTCTTTCTGAGTAAACCCCTTCGTAACCAGCCTAGCTTTAAAGGTTTTCACCTTTCTATCCACACCTCTTGTTTTGTTGTAGATCCACTTGCAACCAATGGGTTTTATCCCATCTAATGGTTCTACAAGCTCGCAGACTCGATTAGAGTACATAGACTCTATCTCATATTCCATAGCCTGTTGCCATAAGTCTGTATCCATGTCTTGAAATGCCTCATTGTAATTCTTGGGTTCGGTATCAAGTTCTCCTGGGATCCTGTCGAGTAACTCTCCCAAGAAGATGAGCCTCTCGGGTTGACGAACAACCCTCCCACTACAACGAGGCCCCTACTCTGTACTCACAATAGGTGGTGTCTCATTTCGCACATAAGGTATATTTTTCGGTTATAGCATATTTTCTTTCCTAACCTCTTCTAGAACAATTTGTGGTCGGGGTTTGTGGTTTATTATATAATCCTCTTCCTAGAATCTTGTATTTGTGCTAACAAACACCCTCTGGCTCTTAAGATTATAAAATAGACCACCATTAGTTCCTCTGGGGTACTGATTGGCACTCAAAAGTAACGATTTAATCCTGTTATTACACTAGATTAGCCTTGAGATGTTATTTAATATTATGTTTTTGTAGTGTTTTGTGTTTAGACAGGTTTTGGAGAAGAAATGCAAAACTACACCAAAACAACGATAAAACAAACAAATACACAACAAAAGACTAAAAATGATGACAAAGACCAAAACTAGCATCAACCGTCTGGACTCTATGATCATCGTCCGAACTCTCGTCGCCAACACCGTCACGACCCAAGGTCGTCAACAGTCAGAACTCACATCGCCGAAACCATCCGAACTCTTGTCGCCATTCTCGTCCGGATTGGCCGATTTCGTCCGGATTCTTCGCGCCATCAAGTCTTAATCCGAGAAAGACTCAAACTTCTAGAAATCTATAAATAGACCCCGACCCCCCTCATTTCAGACATCCCAATCTTTGAACAAAAACCCTTATACTTCTTTTAATTCAACTTCGGACCTCTATAATCTAGTACTGAAAGGTCCGAGCTTCGATGAGGAGCTACCCGTACTAGTCGACAACAACTCGAAGATGGTTCCAACTTCGACCATGCGTGGCTAAGCATTTTTTCTGTCCTGGGTTCAGATGAAGCATGAGTTTGGTAATTTAGGAGTAGATAAATTTTATTATTTTATTTTAGCCTTTTGTAATGGATTCATTATGCAACTATTATATTCCACGACATATTTGATAATTGGAAAATTCTTATTCTTCTAATTTAATTAATATTCCATTTAATCTTTCTATGATTGAATTAAATGAGTGTTGCATAACTGTACTTTATTTTTACTTGAAGATTAAATAAGCGATATTCTATGTCATAGATAAGACAAGTCGTACTCCCGACGATTCATGGTATAATCTTGGATAGGGTATACCTTATTTAATATTCAAGATTTTAATTGTTAACATGACATATTTTAGGCTATTGTTGAGATGGATTATGCTCTAGATAGTCCGTGCTAATATCTTAGATAGAATATGCCTTGTTTGCATGTAAATCTATTTTTCTTAAATTCCATACTAGACAATTAAACGGATGTGGATTCTAACATTAGGTAGATTCTTTCTCATCTTAATCTTTTAAACTTTATCTGTTAACTTAGTTTAATTTAACTAGAAGTATAATTCCTTAATTAAATATTCTTTTTAAATATAAAAATCCAAGATTTACTTTGATTAGATTAAAATATTTTAGTATTGAATAATTTGAGGTTTTACATCCGTTTCCCAATATTCCTCGTATGAATGATCCTGACTCACCACTAGTACTAGTTAATGTGAATCTTGGTTACACTTGATTGTGGTAACGACACGCATCAGACACTATTCACATGGGGTTCGATAGGGTTCACGATGCGTTCGTGTACCGCTCGAACGCCATCATATTTTATGTCCTATTTTTTATTTGACGAGAGCCTCACTCGCTTGGTGGCTCGCTTGGTGTGCGCTAGTGTTCATAACACGTTCGATGGGCACTGGAGCGCGTTCATTTTTATTACCTCGTCTTCATCAGCATTCGAGAAGTGCTCAAGCACTCTTGAAGCGTTTGTATGGCATTTGAGCAGAGCACGGGTGCCTCATTAAATTATGTCATAAATGTTATTATGGCATTCATGGATGTCTGAGGCATTCGAGTTCTCATTGGCATTCGGACGCGTTCGCTAGGCACTCGAGAGACACTGAATTGTTCTGCCTCGGCTCAAAGTCTTAAAATATATAAGGCCTTATTTTGGTTTTTTTTTTTTTTTTGTACAGAAAGTGTATTATCAAGCAACCTTGTGTCCAGATTTTGGTGGGTTGCTTGTTTGATCTTACCCTTATACTTGTGTCACGTTGTACCACTCTAGATACATTTTCATTATCACATAAAACATTTTCATGACCTAGAGTGTGTATTTTTTATTTTACTTTTATCTACCACATTGTTTGGTTTCTCCAAACGAGCTCAGATCGGAGTGAAGACGGGAGGTCTCATAAATCAAGGAGCAAAAGCTTAACACGTATGGAATCAAGAAGGAGCTCGGAGAACTACATCAAGGTTTGAGGATAGGTCACCATGTTGGGTAACGGGTCTAAATCTTAGTCTAATCATTCTTGTAAACCTTTTGATTTATAGTGTCAGACTTTCATTGTGTTTATTCCATGGTTTTTATCTCGGGGATATACCCTAAGGTTTTCACGTTATATTCTTGCGTATTCGTGGTTGTTGTTTATTTTACGCATTTGTGGTTTGTTTGCAAATCCCAACTTACATATTTTTGTTAGGTAGAAAAATTAATTTTTAATCAACCAGATTAATTTTTTATTCTACCGACGATAAACCTATTTACCCCCTCTGATATGAACCACGCCAACAACGTGACGAAACCCGACACCAAATATAGGAAAACCCATGATCTTTCAACTTTGATGGAAACCACGACCCGTTGCTTAGCAAAGCAAGAACCTTGGTATGGTGAAGACACCACAAACGAAGATGGATGATCTGTTTGATAAGTCAGTTTTGAACGCCACAACAAATCCCTTGATAAGTTCAGAATAGTTTCTTCAAAAACTCAAGAAGAATAATAGAAAGCTCACTATTTCATTGAATGATTCAGAATGATAAATTTTAGCCCTTTTATAGGCTTTACAAGATAGAATCTCAAATTAAAAGCTAATAAAATCAAATCTAATCATATCTTCAATCGTATTCTATCTTGGAGATTTATTAAATCCTCTCAAATTTAATCATATCTCCAATCTTATCCTATCTTGGAGATTTATTAAGTCCAACCCAAATCAAATCCTAATCAAAGAAAATACAAAGAAGTCAAATCCCAAATCAAAAGCTAATTAAAGTAATACAAGTTAAATCCCAAGCTGATCTTCATAACTTTTCTTGAATATATTCTTGACTTGGTCTATTGCTAGTAAAACACATCCAGATCAGATTGTAATCTCCCTTGTACATGTATGGTGGATTGGTTCTATCCCGATTCGAATTTGAGAAGTAAAACCAGCTTTTGTTCACCCTTAGTAGTGAACATACTTTGTTCTTGTTGTAGAACTCTACGAACTAACTTATTCAGCTCTTCTTTGAATCTCTTAGCTCGAGCTCTCATCATCAGACCAATTGGAACTTGAATCGGACAGTGAGTCTTGATAGCCTTGATGTCCTCATCCCCCTCTAGGCTTATTCAAGTGGTTCATAGCTAATTTTAACATTGGTCATTGACAAAATTACAAGAAATCATTTTTTGATATCTCCAAGCAAAAAGTTGTTATGTACCAGACCCACTCTTCCTATGAACAAATAACACAATTTCTAAATTAAGTAACTAATATAATATTTATTCGTGACCATGTGATGAACAAATCATACAAAATCAAACCAAACTAAGCCTTGATTCTAATCAATTGAGGTGAATTATATGAATCTCTTTACGCCATTTTGCAAACTATGTGATGAACACTAAAATCCAATCTTAGTAGGATTCTGCCTATCATATATGTCCAATAGGGATAGAGCACATAAAGCTTAAACTGTTCATGTATTTCATATAAGATACCCAATCACAGTCAAAGTTAGATTGCTGATACCAACCCTATTGAAATCACCATCATTAACTCGGGCTTCGTTAAGCAACAAAAGTGTGAACTGTGAATTCCAAGATTCTAACACAAGATACAGGATCACTTAATCCAACAACTGCAAATTGAACTTTTACAAAAACAAAAAACAAAAGGCAGTATAGCACTAATATTTCGATTGTTTAGAGGTGCCAGTTTGATTTATATGTATATTAATGAAAAATAATTTGTATATCAATCCAAATTCTACATATTCCTAAAGGGATCAGTAGCTCACCAGATCCTGACAAAGCTATTCGGACTTTAAGCATTCCATTGGAGAATGCCAGTTTAGTACAACTACAATTTGCATTCCACAGGTGACTTCAAAGCCTTACTGCCAAAAAACTCAAGAGTGTACCGTTGCATATTCTAGCTCAAATAAATTAATTCATCTCTGAATTTTGTAAAGCATTTAATGAAGAATGTTAACCATCCCAGATCCCCAGGGAGGAAAAAAACAAATATGTTAATTATGAAGCTGTCTACTCGTTCTTTTTCCCATTTTCCTCAAATCACATATTACCAATGGAGCCTGTTCTAACTTTCAGCTCATCCTGCTAACAGAATCATTCCGACAAGTTATTAGGGAAGAAAGAGGCACTAAATATATTTGAAAAATGCGGTATAGTTTGCTTTGTCACCATGGCATGGATAATGAATGCTATTAGCGACAATACAAAAAGTTGCCTACTTGTATCAATAGAAAATCCCAGCCCACACAAACTCCTTAAAACCGCACAAAAGGGGTTCAACTTCATAAAACCGCACAACTCCTTAAACTGAGCCTTGTAAACTGTACAATAAGAGTTCAAACTGGACGATGCGGGATAATTCAACAGTATCGTACTATATACTCATCAAGATATATGGTGTAGGTAATATTATGCTTCCAAGCAGGGCCACAAGATTGGTTATTTAATGCAGCTTTAACATTTAGCAAAACTTCTTTAGCATTCTGCAATTAACGAGGTGAATCCAAGGACTCATTATCACATTACAATTGAAAGTTCTACCCATAAACATAAGTAGAAAACTTCTTTTGTTATAAGTTACCTCTCTCATCTTTTCTCTTACACGTCCTCATACAGAGCAGTTCCTTTCACAGCTTGCTCTGAGAATGGTTCAACTTAGGCCTTGATTGGGAACTTGGTTTTTCTGATTTTTTTGGCCAAATACGCGAAAAAAGTCAATGTTGTGTTGGGTAAAAACGTAAAAAAACTAAAATAACAAAATGTCAAATAAAAACACAATTTTCTACAACATTCTATTGAAATTCCTATCACTTTTAAAATATAATAACACTTTTATTCATAACTTATTTACTACAATTACAAACTACATATAATTGTTAATATCAAATATATAGAAGGGTAAAATTGTCAACTTTAAACAAAAAAAAACAAAAAAGCTAGATTTTACCCAACAACCAATTTCAAATCAAAAAATTAGTTTAAAAACTAAGTTACCAAACAACCTAATGTAACCATTCTATAGGAACCTTAGATTGTTAACCATCACATTTCGTTTGTTTGTAAACGGGTTGATATATTTTCATTGCTCTTAGTCTATAATTTTCAAGATACTTAGATGCTCATGTCTTTATTACAGTTAATATTGTCATGACGACAACAATGCCTATTGCTATTTAATTCAACGAAGGTTGAACGGATAAATTTCATTGAATGTTTCGTTACTCTAAATTTCTAAGACAGATATATACTAAGCTAATCTTAATACAAATCAAGAGTAAAGGAAATCCATCTTGAACCTTCCTATAAATAGATCACCCTCCCTCTCTTCTCCTTCATAATTCGGCCATAAGTGCGCGTGCGCACAGAGAGAGAGAGAGAGAGAGAGAGAGAGAGAGAGAGAGAGAGAGAGAGAGGAGAGAAGAGAAGAAGAAGAAGAAGAAGAAGGAAGAAAATGAATGAAAATACGCTATGAACCACTAAATTAACCTAGAGGGGATGAATAGGTTAAATACCAATAAAATAAAAATTAATTTGGTTAATTAAAAATTAATTTTTCTATCTTACTAAATTTTTTTGTAGGCATTTCAAATTAATCTTGGCGCTCGCTAGGTGCTCGAGCACATTTAATTTTTGAAGGCATTTCAAACAACGTCAATGAAAATAAGAGAGAGAAAGAAGGGAGCGATCAGGTGCTTTATGAGGGCTCCAAGATCCTGCGCTCGAATTAGGTGTAGAAGAAGGAGCTGGACAAGTAGTTGGAACAGGGGAAGGGGTGGACCATGAGCAACACCATTTGACTGAGCACTAAGATTTGTCTGAGCAGTACCATTTGGCCGAGCAGCATTATTTGTCTAAGCAGCATGATTTGTCTAAGTAAGACTATTTGTCTGAGCAATAATATTTGGTTGAGCAGCAATATTTGGCTAAGCAGCAATATTTGGTTGAACAACAATATTTGACTAAGCAGCAACTTGTGGATGAGCAGCAATAGTTGTATAAGATGAGGGACAGAAAAAATTAAGTACATGAGTAAGAGAAGGGGAAAATCCGTTGAATGAGATGAGGAATTGGGGAAAGGAAAACTAGATTCATTAAAAATAGCATGCCCGGAGAGAAAAATTTTGTTTGTTGAAGGATCAAAACATCTATATCCCTTTGCAGTGGTATGATATCTAACAAAAACACAACATTTAGACTTAGGAGCCAATTTATAAGAACTGTAAGTCTAAGCTATGGGAAACACTCAGAACCAAAGATCTTGAGAAAATTATAATCAGAGAGATCATGGAACAGAACTTAATAAGGAGAATAATTACTAAGAGTGGAAGATGGCAAACGATTGATTAAATGTGTGGTTGTAGCAACAGCTTCAAACCAAAATAGAAGAGGAACTTTGGATTGACTGGTTAAATCTATGGTTGTTTCAATGATATGTAGGTATTTACGTTCAGTAACACCATTTTGATTTGGGGTATAAGGAAAACTATATTGGTGTACAATTCTCTTAGAGCCCAAAAAGGAAGTCATGGATTTATTCATAAATTTAGTCCCACAATCAGTGCGAAAAACTTGAACAGTTATATGAAATTGGTTTTCAAAATATGCTAAAAACAGAAGAACTATGGAAAACACTTCTATTTATATTGCAATAGAAACAACCAAGTAAATTTGCTAAAATCATCAACAAATAGCAAGTAGTATTTAAACTGAGAATCGGAGGTATTAAAAGGCCCACAGACATCACTATGAATCAGTGAGCTTGGTTTATTAGATAGAGTTTGTGATGTAGAAAAAGGGAACCTATAACTCTTGGCCAGTGCGATTACAGTGCATAACCTTACTTACAGGTACATGTATAAACTTGGCAACCTGTTGAAGTTTTTGAAAAGAAGGGTGGCTAAGTCTAGAATGCCAAGTACTTGCATTTGAAGTAGATAGTGTGGAATGAGAGACGTGATGAACTGAAGATGAAAAAGGAAGATTTAGAGGGGTAGATGACAGCTGGTATAACCTTCGATTACTATATCCTTTAAGCAGAATTTGTTTCATTGCTTTGTCCTGAACAAAAAAAAAAAAAAAAAAGGAACCATCATAAAAAAAAATAACCACACAATTGTTATCTTTAAGTGAACTTTTGTACTGAAATCAAATTGTAAGAGGTATGTGGAACATGGAGAATATTGCTAAGATGAAAAGACGTACTTAGGGCGGGTACTATTCCTTTATGTGTGTGATGAATAGGAAGAGAAGAACCATCACCTACTGTTACCTGATTTGAGCCCTGATGTGGTTGATAGATTTTTAGGTTATTCGGGTCATTTGTAACATGATCAGTCACAGCAGAATCAAGATACCAATTTTGAGATGCAGATGGTAATGTAGTAGCTGTCCAAGCTTTTGGTTCAGATGAGAATGGTAATGTATTTGATCGAGATGACTGCAAACTCTCATCCATACGATACCAACAGTATTTTGCGGAGTGGTCCATTTTACCATATCTCTAGCAAACTATTGGTCGTGGTAGACCAAGCATGTTGGAATTCACTTGCTGTGAGTTTGACAAATTTATATTTTGCCATTTTTTCCTCTCTCATATGCGTGAGAATCTAGGGGCTTGAGTTCCTTCCTTGATAGCCTCTACAATATGACCTACCTCTCATACCTCTGATATACATTTAATTAGTACCAAAGGTGTTATTGGAGGTAGTGGCAAATGCAATGTTAAGATCACTCCAAGAGGAGGAATTTATCTTTTTGACATGTACAAATTCAGAACTTAGGAGAGTTGAAAGCTCTTCCATGGTAATAGTCCTAGCAGTGGTTCGTATGAATTTCTGAAAGGCCTTATAGTCTTTAGGTAAACCATTTAGAACTATCAATATCAAATTTTCATTATCCATAGGTGTCGAAGTTATGGAAAGACTGTACACTATTTCTTTATTTTCAAACAGATATTGATCCATATGTTTCGATTTCTTTGAAATCATATTAAGTTGTTCCTTAGTTGTTGAACATGAGATCGAGATAACGAAGTAAACTTTTTGCTTAGCATAAGCCATACATCATGGCTATGCTTACAAGAAAAACCCATCGTGTAGATCGATAATGAGAGAGTTGTAGTCACGTAACTCACGAGATAAGAGTTTACCTTTTTCCAGATCAACGCCTCAGCATTATCGATTTCTTTACCTGATTCATCAAGAATCTTCATCGACGGACATTGAACAGATCCATCAACATATCCAATTAAATCAGTTACTTAAAGTATATTTTGCATCTGGTTCTTCCACAATGCATAATTTGTGGAATCAAGCTTTACCATAATGTAAGATGCCGGATTTGTGCTCAGAAGATTTAGATTTGGTGGAAGAAACAAAGACGACAATGAAGATGAAGAAGACGCCATGGATCGATGGATATCTCAGAAGAGATTACAGCTCTAATACCATGAAAGAATTCATGGAGAAATAAAAAGGTAAAGTAAGAGAGAGAAGTTCAAAAGAAAAATGCATAATCTCATAATACAACATAGTACACACATTTTTTTATATAAACCCACAGCACACATTAGTTAACAGGTGGTTAACTAAACCAAATAACCCCTTAGTAACTAATTGCAACAACCTACCTAATATTACAATCATAACCCCATATTATTTATCAGAAACCTTATAGGACATCTTAAACTTGTTAGTGTCCAAAATTCAGACCTTATTGACTTGATTTACTATGTTAAAATGTATTTTCTCCTGAATGTCATAAAACCTGGAAAATAAATTTTTTTAATGAATATGAACCTCCTCCTTTCTATGTGCTTCATTAGTTGTGTCCTATGCCTCTTTGGGTTATGTGTGTCTATCAATGTGAAAGCATGTATTGTTAATATATATACCAAGATGCATGATTAGTTCTGTCGGAGATTCTCACGTAACAAGCGTTTTAATTTCATTCTCATGAATTTAGTACATGCATGTCTCATGCCATGAGTGGTCTTGCATATTCGAATTATAGTTGAACCATGTACATCATGAACCGTGTTGTCTTGAATCGTGTTATGTCATGAGTTGTGCTCATGAAATATTACATTGCATACAAAAACATAAAGTATAAGGACACGGTATATAAGAATGTAATCATGCCATAGTTTTATGAGTATGTGAATGTCCCTTTCAAATACTTGGAAATTGATATATCACATCTTATATTTTGGTTAAGTCCTCAAACCCAGTGGTTGGCCACTTCCCGGGCTCCTCATCAACCGAGTTTTGAATCTTGTCTCCCTCCCTAGACCAATGTCCTCCAAAATATCGAAAACAAATAATCTTAAACTTTGGTTTGACTATGAGCAAAGGTATCCCAGACTCTTTAGGTGGATAGTTGAAGTTTGTCCAAACCCCACGCAACTGTAACTTGAATGAAATAGTCATGGTATTTCACAAGTGACGTCATCATTATTTCACGACAAGTGCCAATCGAGATGGCTTTAGAGTTCAATGACAATAAAGACAAATTTTATAGACCCTTGAAGGGCTCTCCACTTTCTCCTTGTGGTTAGGGTGGTTACATACATGGTACATTTTTCTTTTGTAAATTGTTATTTTTGTTGTAACTTGCTTTAGACATACATGTAAATTGCAAATTTACCATGGTATTGTCATCTTGTTGTGCAATCTATTTGGAATCCATATTAGGATTTTATTTGAGCTTGAAAGGAATGGTTTTAGAGTTTTTCTTTCTTGGCATTGTAGTTCATGGCGTTTCATATCAGATGGCAGTGAAGACTTTACTAAGGAAGGAAGATATATAGTGGAGTCACTGGGGTTATCATCTGGACTTTTCAGTGGGAATATCTATCTATACATGAGTGCTATCCATGATTTCGTGTCGTTGGAAGACACTTGTTGCAGCATATTACTACTATATGGGTCCAGTGCATGTTATTTAGTAGTAGGACAGTGGGACCTACCAACATGGGGTGCCTTCGAGATTTGAAGTCCAAACCTTTACACAGAGAGGCAATAACAATATTACGACAAAGGAATCGTGCCTCTCTTATCATAGACAAGTTATTCTCTTATATTTACTATATATATATATATATATATATATATATTATATAATATAATTTTATTTGTTTCAACTTTATATCTGCTG
>JAULLG010313394.1:0-11845 GCA_035668355.1 Sarracenia leucophylla
ATACTCAGATCATATTGAAATAGCAGAGAAATTGGGGAAACGGTGAGAGGGGTGCCGGATAGAAAACTCACCGTCGGTGGCGGTGGTCCGTCGGTGGCGGAAAAGAGGCGATCGGGTGGAGGCGGTGATGGTGAACGGAGTAATGAAATTTAGCTTTGCACAGTGTTTGGCTTACTTCAGGTGGAAAAAATTGAGGAACAATGTTGCTATTTATAGTGAAATTAGGGCACCCTAAACTTGACACGTGTCCCTTAGATATTTATTTCTTGTTCTCTAGATGGTCCCATAATGAGATTAACACAAGATATATATTATTATTATTATTATTATTATTATTATTTGTATATAATTCTGGGTTTTTTTTTAACTTGAAAATTTTGGGATTTAATTTAAAAATTTTGAATTTGAATTAAATCATAAGGTTTTGCTTGAAAATTTATTCCTAATTTTTATACTAATCTATGTTAAGAAATTATAAAATTTGTGGGTATTACATCCTCCCCACCTTTAAGAAGTTTGGTCCTCCAAACTTTTCTAAGGTCGGGTTATAAAACGTACCTTTAGGCGAATAGCTCTGGATATTTATGTCGCATGTCGATTTCTTTCTCCCATGTGGCCTCTCCTCCGGACTGGTTATTCCACCATACTTTGACAAGTGGAATCACTTTGTTTCGTAGCCGCTTTTCTTGTCGGTCCATAATACGTACAGGTCTTTCTTCGTAACTCAAATCGTAATTTAACTGTACAGGTGGTTGTGTCAGGACATGAGAAGGGTCTGCAATGTATTTACGAAGCATCGATATATGAAAAACATCGTGGATTTGTGCGAGTTCCGGTGTCAGAGCTAGACGATAGGCCACTGGTCCAACTTTCTCTAAGATCTCAAAAGGTCCTAGATAACGTGGGTTTAGCTTTCCTCTTTGACCGAAACGAAAAATACCCTTCAAAGGGGACACCTTCAAGAACACCTTGTCGCCTTCCTGAAATTGTAGTTCACGTCGGTTTGCATCCGCATAGCTCTTCTGTCGGTCTTGTGCGATCTTGATACATTTTTGAATTTGACGGATCTTGTCAGCTGTCTCCTGGATGAGTTCTGGTCCCGTAAGTAGATCTCCTTCCTTTTCTTCCCAAAAGGTTGGCGTTCTGCATTTCCGTCCGTAGAGCGCTTCGAATGGTGCCATTCCGATGCTAGCCTGAAAGCTATTATTGTAGCTGAATTCTATTAGGGGTAAGTGGTCTTCCCAACTTCCTTGAAAGTCCATTGCACATGCCCTGAGCATATCTTCCATTGTCTGTATGGTGCGTTCTGACTGGCCGTCGGTTTGCGGGTGAAATGCTGTGCTGAGGAGCAACTCAGTTCCCATAGCTTTCTGAAAACTACTCCAGAATCGAGAAACGAACTTTGGATCACGATCAGATACGATTGTCGTAGGGACTCCATGCAATCGTACAATCTCCCGAAGGTAGATTTTGGCTAGCTGGTCGATGGTATACGTATTCTTCACTGGTAGAAAATGAGCAGTCTTAGTGAGCCGATCGACAACGACCCATACAGAATTGTTGCCTTTGGGTGTCCGAGGTAAACCAATAGCAAAATCCATAGTGATATTCTCCCATTTCCATTCTAGAATGGGTTGAGGTTGTAGAAGATTGGCTGGCTTCTGTCGTTCGGCTTTGATCCTTTGACACTGTAGGCACTTACTGACGTATTCTGCCATGTCTCGTTTCATTCCCATC
The DNA here is from genome assembly GCA_035668355.1 of Sarracenia leucophylla. NCBI lineage: Eukaryota > Viridiplantae > Streptophyta > Magnoliopsida > Ericales > Sarraceniaceae > Sarracenia > Sarracenia leucophylla. The sequence continues at coordinate 1,738 of JAULLG010313394.1, forward strand.
CACCAAGATGTTTTGCGCAGATCTTGGTACATCTTCATAGATCCGGGGTGGATTGCAAACTTCGACTTGTGGCTTTCATCCAAAATCCGTCGTTTGATATCCTCGACGTTTGGGACACAGACTCGGTTTCAAAATTTCAATATACCATCGTCAGACGAGAAGTTCAGATCTGGAGATGTCTTGACTCGTTCGAGTATGGCATTTAACTTCAGATCTTCTTCTTGTCGCCTTTTTTATCTCTTCTAGAATTGCTGATTGGACAATGACTGCAGCGCATAAAGACGAAGATATCGTCGATTCGCCAAGTAAAGAGATTATTTAGGGTGCCTATAGCCTTTCAACTAAGAGCATCTGCAACTACATTTGCCTTCCCAAGGGTGGTAGAGGATGTTGATGTCGTAATTCTTCATCAACTCCAGCCAACGTCGTTGTCTCAGATTTAGCTCCTTCTGAGTGTACTTGAGGCTTTTATGCTCAGTATATACTTCGCAGGGAACTCCGTAAAGGTAATGTCGCCATCTTTTGAGTGCGAAGATGATTGCTGCTGACTCCAAGTCATGAGTTGGATAGTTCTTCTCGTGTTTTCAACTGTTGGGAGGCGTAGGCAATTACTCGTCCATGTTGCATAAGTACACATCCTAAACCTTGTCTGGACGCGTCACTGTAGATAGAGAATCCTCCTGTTTCTTCGGGTAAGGCCAGAACGGGTGCCGTAGTCAGTCTTTTCTTCAATTCTCGGAAGCTTTCTTCGCGTTTTTCGTTCCAGACGAATGGTTCCCCTTTTCGAGTCAATTCTGTTAACGGAACTGCAATTTTTGAGAAATCCTGTACGAACTGTCGATAGTATCCGGCGAGGCCTAAGAAGCTCCTTATCTCCGTTACTGTCGTGGGTGTAGGCCAATTTTCAATTGCTTCAATCTTCTGGGGATCGACTGAGTTTCCTTCCTTTCCGATAACATGCCCTAAAAAAGCGACATTCTCTAGCCAAAACTCACTTTTTTAGCTTGGCATACAATTTATGATCCCTCAATGTTTGCAACGCCTTCCGCAAATGTTCCTCGTGTTCCACCTTGCTTTTCGAGTAAATAAGGATATCGTCGATGAATACAATTACGAACTCATCTAGATATTCCTTAAAAACTCGATTCATCAAATCCATGAATGCTGCCGGGGCATTGGTTACACCAAACGGCATGACCAAAAACTCGTAGTGTCCATACCGAGTTCGAAAGGCCGTTTTTTCAACGTCCTCCTTTTTCACCTTTAGTTGATGGTATCCGGATCGTAGATCTATTTTTGAGAAAACGCACGCTCCCTGCAACTGGTCAAATAAATCATCAATCCGAGGAAGCGGGTATCTATTTTTAATGGTGACCTTGTTTAATTCCCGGTAGTCTATGCACAGCCTCATCGTTCCGTCTTTCTTCTTCACAAACAATACTGGCGCTCCCCATGGTGACACACTAGGCCTGATAAATCCTTTGTCCAACAATTCTTGAAGTTGCACCTTTAGTTCCTTCAACTCTACCGGGGCCATGCGGTAAGGGGTCTTAGAAATGGGTTGGGTCCCAGGCATGACTTCAATTGAGAATTCTACCTCCCTATCTATAGGCATCCCAGGAAGGTCTTCGGGAAATACCTCAGGAAAATCACGGATTACGGGGATTTCTGACAGGTTGGGAGTTTTGGGTACCTCTTCTGTTATACAACATAAGTATCCTCGACAACCTTTCTTGAGGAGTTTCAGGGTTCGAGTTGCGGATATAAAAGGTATGGATGGAGAAATTCTATGACCTTCAAAAGAAAATGTATTGTGGTGAGGTATATGAAAATCGACACGTTTTGAGGTGCAGTCGATTGTGGCATGGTTGGTAGCAAGCCAATCCATTCCAAGAATAACATCAAAGTGTTCCATCTTGATTGGGATTAAGTTAGCGGGTAAAGTTTTGTCTCTGATGGTCACGTCACAGTTTCTAATTATCATAGAACAACTTATTCCCTTACCCATAGGTTGGGACACCCATAAGTTATATCCCAGAGGCTCTGAGATCCTTGCTAATTTTTTTGCAAATTTTTTTTTTGGGTAAATTAACTATGACATAAAGAAAAGAAAATATGTACAAATTTTCAAGGGGCATACCCCAGGCCTTACAACCCAAGATAAACCCACTCCCTCAAATCAAACTCAAGACACCAACAGAGCTACTAAGAGTGTTACTTACACTCTTACCAAAATACATCATCAAGCCATTTAAGAGACTTACCCAAAATAAACAAACATTGCTGTGAAGCAACAGCCAGCAAATCCCCGCATGCACACAAAATAAATCGAATAAGGAGCTTGCCAAAGTCCAGATCTTCGCACACACCCGTTCCAAGATGGGCTCAACCTCTCAATTATAGTCACACCCCCCCCAACCAAAAGGGGAGGAAAAGGATAAGGGTAAGCACACCTCCACTAGGGGAAGCAGAACCCGAAACCGAACAAACTCCTTGAAAGCAAATCGTCAAGGGGCACCATCTCGAGATAGATTGTATGATAGAACCGCCCCAAAACAGGGAGAAAAATCCCTAACTAGAGAGCAAATAGAGGTCCAAATCAAAGCGTAAGCGAAACACGCCTCTACTAGGGGAAGCAGAGTCCACCTCCAAGAGAAAGATCCTGTATACGCGTTCCAACGTGAACTTACCCCCACAGTGATAGTCACACCACCCAGAACAATAACTGAAGAGGAAAAATAAGGATAAGCCCACCCTACTAGGGGATGCAAAGACCTGAAACCAAAACCCACCTAGCCAGGGATAAATCAACCCCAAACTAGAGAAGCTCTATCGACAAAACCATCCAAGAGCGCCCCAAAAGACGGAAAGCAAAATAGTCCAAGAAATCCACAATCTCAAAATAGCCCTCTTTAAAAGGGCATAACTCCAAAATAAAGAGGAAGTCCACAAAATTCCAACTTCATCCCACAATAAAATCAAAGCCCATACACTGAAGCCCACTAAACCCATTCGGTAGATCACAAAACCCCACCCAAAGCATTACAACTAGAACATCATGCAAAAAAACCGGCGGTAAATTCTCCCGCCTAAAATCAATAAACCTCATCCACCAATTACAGCTGGCGGGCCCACCCAGCCTCCGAATTATAGGCCTACAGCTGTAAAAACCAAGCTTCCGTTCCACTGAAAAAACCAAACTTCAGACGCAAAACGAGCCCACACGCTAAGGGCGCGTGAGGCGTCCATCATCTTCAACCCACTGAAACACAGTCCAATATTCCTGAACTTCATCAAACACAGGTGACACCACTATTGACAAAACCTCCCAAGCTCCGACCACGCATCTGATATTTAGAGAATATCGCTCCATCTTGAACCTTCGGGTTTGGAGGTTTGGTTTAGTCATTTGGTCGAACACATGGAGGGCGCTAATCCGACCTTTGCTCATCACTTCAAACTGTATCTCCTTATGTCCCGGATCAGAAACTCCCTCAAACTCAACAGCAAACTACAATTTTGGTTCAAGATCAGAGAATAAAGTTTCAACCTAAGATTCTTTAACCCGAACAAAACTCCATTAATGAACTCAATACCAGAGTTTTGCGATTCAAACCGTAGAGTTGAAAATCCATATCGAAAACAAGAAACATCATCAAAGCTCCAAGAAACAAAATCCAAACTCTAATCCTAAAGTGGAGACAGACCCTTTTGGGAAAACCAATAACCAAGATAGAACAGCCAAATCAAGAGCGATCAGTTTTACAACACTATCGTTCTTCACTATCGTTTTGGGTAAGTATGTACAGTTCCGTTACTTTTTTGTGGCTGAATAGGTGTTTTTGTTTCTTTTAGCCTAGCTATGAGGGATGTTCATAGCAATGTATAGTGCCTTCCCCTACGGCCTTTGTAGGGGCGTGTGTGTGTGTTTGGCCTTATCTCTATAGGCCGTACCTTCGGATTCCCCTCCCATTTTCCTCTCGGGTAAAATGGGTCCGGAATCTGTTTTTGGTTTGTTTAATTTGACCTTGTGGTTCTTAGTAGTACTAAAGCTCTGAATATAGCAGCTGTTGGCTTATTTGGATTGCTGGGATGAGGTATGCCCATCTGAATGAAGAGTAAGTTAAGAAAGTTGGTTTTTGCTGTTTCACATGCTGAAAAGTGGAAGAAATTTTGTGGGCTGTTTTCGGCTGAATGTCTGCCCGTAGCTGCTTTGTGAATTAACTGTTATGCCTTTCGATTGAGCCTATTTAAAGATGCTTGGTCTTAATTTCTGGTTTGGTCTCTTATCTGGGGGTAACTTCTACTGCACCTATTCCCGAAGGAAGTAGAAGTTGGTGACTAGCTGCTTTGCTGCGAATGGAAGATGGGTCTGCGCTGGAGGTCTGAATGTTTTTGGAACTAGTGGTGTTTTTTTTGGAAGGTGGCCACACATGGATCTTTCTTTCAGCTGGGTTTCTTATTTGGTACTGGTGGATCCTTCTGTTGTTTTGGAATTCTGTTTTGTTTGCAAAAGAATTTTGCTATAGAAGATGTTTGGCCAGCTGTTTTCAAACCTGTTTCGGCTGGAATGTTTAGTTGCCTTTTGTTTTTGGGTTGGTTGTAACTTCTGGGTTTGGGGTAAGTAATTTTAGGACACATGTAATGTGTGGGTGTGCTAGTTTGGTTTTGTGATGTTTTGTTTTGGATGTAAAGCCTGGGGTATTCCCCTTGTAAATATGTAATCTTTTATTTTTTTTAATGTTACAGTTACCTTATCCAAAAAAAAAAAAAAAACCTTTTCAGCCCGAGTAAAATGGCTTCCTTAGAAGTGCGTATTCGAAGTCTTAAAGGTCTGAGTTCGGCTAAGCTTACGGCTTCTCCCGCCATGGGTGTTGAGGAAAATGGGTTTGATGAACAAGGGTGGAAAGGGACTGAAGTGGCCAAACCAGTGGAAGAAGGCTCTGGTGGTGAGAGCTCATCGTCGGGGGAAGAAGAGGATGGCGTCGATCTGGATCATCCTGGAGCCATTTCCCCTCTGGCTCAAGATCTTGTGGTTTCGATGTCTGAAAGTGGAGCGGATGCTTTAGAATCTTGGAATTTAAAAGAAGTACCAGATGAGTTTGAACAGGGGAATCCAGAAGTAGTATCGTCGACCAATCTGGGGCGTTTTTCGGAGGTAAGATTTTCTGATGAAAACAATAAAGTGGATTTCGATCCTACAGGTTTTCATGCGCTTGATGGGAATACTGATTTTGATGTGAGTGTGGAGCACGAGTCGGAGGGTAAGGGTAAACAAATAGGTGATAAGGGAGAAGTGTTGTATTGTGCACACTAGGTGTTCGGAGAAAGTTCTGAACCGGAATTGGCTGTTGTTGCCAATGCGCACCAAGTATCTGGTGATGTGCCTGGTCCAATTACACCTCCTTACTGTGAGATAGGGGATTTAGGTCAAGCTCAAGATATAGAAAGGATTAGGGAGAATCGGCTAGCAAGTAATGAGGCTTTTGTAGCATGCCTGCTCACCACATGCTCGACAAAATACCTCAATCGGTTTCCGTGGACAATTCAGGGACGATGAAGGATAGTGATGAAAGGGCATCGGATGTATCTTATGGGTCACCTCAGCAACATCCTGAGATTCATAAAAATAGGTACAGTTCATGGGCAAATGTGGTGGGAAATGACAGAACCTTTAAGCAAAATGAGGAACTGTCTAGGCTGATGTGAACCCGCAAGGATTGAACCCCCTTGAACCCACGAACAATTTGAATTAAAACCCAAGAAAGTCAAAATCAAGTCAAGGAAGAAATCTTGACCCGTTGAACTCTTGTTTCAAGAACCAAAATTATAGTTTGGACGCCACAAGGAAGAATCCTTGATAAGTCACTTAGTTCATTCAAGAACTAAAAGAGAAGTCGCTGCTAGAGGTGCTCTGATCTTCAGACAGGACGTTGATTGAGGTTAGCCAAGATTGTTAAGATCTAATTTTTTGGAGGTTGTAGGCGAACATAGAGCAGGTCCTGGTTCGACTGTGGTTTCTTTGAGGATCCATGGAATAGATGCATTCTAAGTTTTAGACATTATGCTGCTGGAGGTCTACCTGGCCGAGGTTCCATTTTTCAGGGCAGTCATGGTTTTTGTTATGGTCTCTTAAAGTTTTCTCTTGTTTCTTAGCTACTAGAGTCTCTTAAGAAAATATTAGTTTATGTCTGGTGGTTGAGTAATTCGGGGAAGTTGCTATTACCACTCTCTTTTGAAGTTTTGGTGATTTATGCATCGCTCTTGTTTTGAGCTTTTGATTGAGCAAGTCCTTGGTTCTTTTGTTTTGACCTGGAGCCGTAGAGGTGTTTATGTATGCGGGTCTAGTTTTCAGTTCTTGAGAATCAAGGTTGGTTTTGTGTATTAATTCTCGTGATTATGGTACGTGCGTGGGTCGTCTTTGCATAACCGTCTCAGTAAGTGTTGAAATCTCTGGTTCTGAGTTCCTCGGGTCAGTTAATAGTGGGTTTTTTCGGTTGATGAAGAAGATAAGATCCATTCACTCTCCTTTAATGGAGTTTTAATCTTTGTTTTCCATTTGGAGCGAGTCTAGTGGTAGCCGATTTGTGTTATCTTTTGAACATCAAAGGTTCTGTTTCGATTGGTGTCGATTGTGTTATCTTTTGGACATTGTTTTCTCTGGTGTTGAATTGCTGATAGCACTGTTTTGAAGTTTCGGATCAGTGGGTATCGAACTCTCAGTTGTTGAAGAAGTCGTGTATCTTTCACGCGCTAGGGCGCGTCTGGTTGTGAAATGAAGAAACAAGGACATGATGATGTATGGAGCAGGTAGGCAGGGCTATTTCGGCGTTACCACAAGTCTACTCTGCAGGGGAAGTAATGTTTGATTGCCATGTGTCCCGTGCATGTTTATTAAGTGGGTCCCGTGTAAGTGGTTTGTTTGCCGCTGGCTTCAAGTGGTACGGGTCCCACATGGAAGTGATCTGATTTGGGCGGGAAGATTACCGCCAGTTGTTTGGGGCGAATTTATGGGTTAATTTTTACCTTTTGAATTGTTTTTGCTGGGCCCACATTAAGTTAAATGAGCCTACAATTTTGGGCGAAAAGTTAGTCTGGACCTCTCTTGATTTTTTTGAAGATGGGGCCGCATGTTATATTTGAGGACTTTGTGCTGTTTGGTTCAGCAACATTTAGCATCTTGGAATTTCGGTGGGATCCGGCTGGCGGTTTGGGAGTTTTGCCATCAGAGCCTTTGGTTGCACCTGGTTGAAGTACTTTAGACTAAGTGGAATATTTGGAACATTGAAATTGACTAATTCAACTTATCTTGAGTTTGGATAACGAAGGGTTGGCAAGTTTTGATGGGGCTTCTATGGGTGGCGTTGAAGGTTTCGCTTACGGTTGGCTGTCCTTGATCCGATGGGAGAGTATCTCTTGGGGATGGCCTAGAGTGCTCTTACTGGTTTCTCCGGATTGGAGTTTCTGGGGCTGATCTGTTTGGTGGCTACCGCTGGCTTGCTAGGGACCCATCTACTCTGGCTCTCCTTCTCTGCTCCCTGATGATCCATGTTCTTTCTTGGTGCCTCTTTTTGCTGAGTTGATGATTATGATGGTCCTTTCCAGTTCCCGTGTTGGAATCGTCCCTTGATGATCCTTGCTAAGGACTTTAAAGGGTCTTGGGTTTCTTTCGGTGGTTTCGCCGGTTATGAGGGGTCTTCTATGGCTTTTGGTAGAGCTACTTTGGTTCGAGGTTTGCATTCCCTATCTCCTTGGGCTACGTTGGCTAGGGTGTGTTTGTTGGGACCGATGGTTGGAGTTGGTTAGGGGCTGGCTTTCTGACTCTGAGCTGGGGTTTTCCTTAGGGCTGTTCCTCTCTCATGCCTTGGCGCCGTGGTTGAGATCCAGTCTGTTATCTCACCCTCCTGAGTAGTGGGGTTTGTGATCTCTCTGGCTGGGGTGGTTTTATCTTAGGGCTTTTTGGACTTGCTAGCGGTCAGCTTTGCTTAGATTCGATGGTAGAGCTTCTCTTGGGGATGGCTTAGAGTGCTCTTGCTGGTTTCTTCGGTTCTTCTTGTGCTGGAGTCACCGGGGCTGATCTTTGTTGGGCTACCGTTTGGATTGCTAGGGGCCCATCTTCCTCTGGCAGGTTCTCTGTTTGATTACTACCTGTTTTGATGCGTCCAGCGTTCTCAGGGCGTTGCACGGTTAGGTTGTTTAGCAGCCTGGATTTCGCTCCTTAGACTAGCGTTAGTGTTTTTGTGAAAGCCGATTGTGTGGCTTAGGACTATATATTTGGCTTTGATTATGTTTGGTTATGATTGTATATGCCTGGGGTATACCCCTTGTAAATATGTAATTTTTTTTCTTTTTTATGTTACAGTTACCTTATCCAAAAAAAAAAATATTCCAGTGGAGGCCCGCGCGTATGGTTCTCGGCAACTAAAGGCACACGAGAGGAACTATCCGACACACAATCTGGAGTTAGCAGTTGTGGTCTTTGCACTGAAGTTGTGGAGGCATTACCTTTACGGATAGCACTTTGAGGTCTTTTCATACCATAAGAGTCTACGTTAGTGAATCCGATGTAGGAGCTTCATTGTTCTCAATTACTTTACAATCGACTCTCCTCGGTCGAGTTATTAACACTCAACAATCTAACGTGGAGAGCCAGAAATATAGATAGTAGACCTTGGCAGGCAACAACTCAGGAGAATAGACCATTCACTCTGACCATAGTTTGAGATTTGGAGGTAAGATCTTTGTCCCGAAGTCGTGTTGTGCTGACGTATTTCATCATTACAGGCTTGCGGTACATCCAGGTGGCACCCAAATGTACCATGACATATGGAGACAGTTATGGTGGAGGGGAATGAAGAGAGATGTAGTATTGTTTGTATCTCATTGCCTTACTTGTCAACAGGAAAAGTTTGTGCACCAAAGAACAGTAGGCATGTTGCATCTTTTACCCATATCTGAATGAAAGTGGGAGCATATCACGATGGACTTTGTCACGGGGCTTCCTATATCGCCAAGGAAATATGACACTGTTTGTGTAATGTCCGAAACCCGACGTACTAAAAACTAACCACGGAACCCAAACCGAAAGCCTAACAAGGCCAAAACCAAAACTAGCCAGTTAAAACATAAGAAAAACCTTTAAGTTTTAAGCCGTTTGAAACCCAAACGATGCCTTGGCGAATGAGACAAATTTATGTTGAAATTAGTATAATTACTATGTTTGAAAAGTGTCCCCAAGCCTGCCATCGAACCCCCACAGTTTGTGAAAAATAAGAATCATTTTCAGATTACCCAGAAAACAGGGGACCGCTCGAGCGCCCAAAGGTACCGCTTAAGCACCCAAAGGTACCCATAAAAATTTTGTTAAGTTTTCTAAAACCGCCAAAAACCTAACGAGCATGCATCTCTACCGTGCAATAAACCCCACCAAACGGAGCCCGGAACACCCACCCGACACATCGACTCAATATTAATCCGTATATTAAGGATTACGAAAGTACAAAATCAAAACCATTTTAGTAGAAAAAAGGTTCCCTAAAGCAAACTCCATCAAAAAATATTTCTAGAAAATTTTGCATGGATACGTTTATTTTAAGGACTAACCATGTCTTGTACCAAATAAATAATCCATATGAGATTACTATTTCAGCCCCCAAAGGGCTACCAACCATTCATGAATAGGTAAAGCTAACAAGTTAAACAAGAACTTAAGCAATAAGCCCAACCCATACCTATACATGCAACCAAAAGAAATTACCTGCCTAGAGTTTCTCACAAATCAAGCAATGAATGATAAAGGGCCATAAAGCCATACAACAAGGTCTATAACCCAACAAGATCTACAATATACATACATCCATAAAAAAGAATGGAAATATAAAACATGTTAATCAAAGCATAAGTCTCGATCCCACGCAGAAGAGACAAACCATAAACACATCCTACAGTAATCACCCAACCGCCACTAAAACCTGCACGTTGTTACTAGAAAAACGCAAGCCGCCAACTGGCTTATAGGAAATATGATCACTAAGAAAGCATGATAATATGCGAGGATGATTATGCAGTAGAAAAGTACACATTTTAACTCCTTTTAAAATTGTAAACT